>JANTOP010003940.1:0-17625 GCA_027564815.1 Symmerus nobilis
CTAAACCACTTCCGATAGATCTGAAACTTCATATTTTATCGTTTTTCATCTATTCGCATATTTTTAGGGGGATCGATTTAAAAAAAAGACACTTTTGGAAATAAGGGCCACCCTAGCATATAGAATGCAAGGGTTTAGCATTTCGGTTGTAATTGTAAAATATTAAGTTTTCTTCCACCATTTTCTTCGGCACGCTCTAATTAAATAACTACTAACAAAGTCCATCTAAAAAATAACGTTTTAAGTGAAAAAGAATTATAAAGCTTCCGATGTGACGTTAGTATATTAATTGAACTGTAAGTGAATGGTTTAGGAATAGGTACACACGAACTAATTCTTGCTGAATAAAGCCTTTTTCTAATTTGTAAAATAAATTATACGTGCTACGGATTTCAATAATTTTGTATTTATACAATTAAATCCAATTAGTTTAGAAGAACTACATAAAATATTCCTAAATTTTTTATTTTATAGCCCGTTTCCATGTGTAACAAATTTTTATAGAGACAAAAGCAGCTTTTTCAAATTCCTTAAGAGCTAATATTTACACAACGTATAGATTAAGATTGGTAAGATTTTCTTTTGGTAAGTTTAATTATTCTAGTACAATAATTAATACTTAAGTATTGAAAAGAAAAAAGAGTAAACAAATATTTCTTAGTAGCTTAAAATAATTTAATAAAATTGAACTAATAAAAAAAATGACAAATTTCAGTTCAGATCCCTAAACAAAAGTTTTATTTGGGTTGAAATACTGTGGAATTCCAAGTGCTTCAGATCCATGCTATCGAAACAAAAATAATTTTTTCCATCGATCATCCCCAGTGCATATTTTTGAATATTCCTTGATACTAACATTAAACAATATAAAGAACTACGTAAAAACTGGAAATTTTTCCTATTTCACTTTCTGAAAGATGTACTGCCGTTGAGACATGTCTATTGTATGGTCCCGGAATAGTTGACTATTGGTGTGAGTTAATAAATATTATTTTTATGCAAGTTATTCATCACTAAAACTTTGAACGCGTTTTCTCAAAATTACATTGTTCAACCTAGTTGACAGCTCTTAAAAAACTATACATCCGATTGGCATGGGCCAATTTGCAAATTCTATTGCAATACGAAAAGCCAGTCTCAGTTCAAGACGATAATTCATAATTTTACTGCACGCATATCGATATCAAGTCGATTCAAGTTAGCAATATTTCACCACAGGTCAATTAAGTTATTTGTACTTATTCACCTCATTTGAATTTGGCACAGACTCTAAACTATTCGAATTAATCATTATTTCATTTTCATTTGAATTCTCAACGACCATTGTACTCTCGCTATCGTTTGAATCGTCGTCTAATGATTCGTTTTCGGTTAGCAATTGACGTAATTTCTCTTCACTGTCTTTTAAATTCTCTAAGTTTTTTGTTAATGTTTGTAAATCAGCAATATCTTCGGTGGTGGACTATGTAATCGTTATGTTAATTTAGAAAACGATAGAAAGTCATTATATAAAACTATTTATATAGAAAACAAAATAAACAAATAGAATCAACCATTTAATTCGAAGATATTTTATAAAATAGCAACATATGAATTTCTAGCAAACTATAACCCAGTCACTCCTCAGAATATGACAGCTACCGCTAAACGTTTATCATGGATAAATCAGACATAAATGACTAAAAATAGTCAAAATTATTTTGAAAATTTATTATTTTCATATTATATATTCTATAAATTTATACATTAGTGCAGTTCGAGTTAAAACTTAGCCATGTTACATATGTTAGTTGTGGATGGTTTAATCAAAGTTATGGATCTTCGAGTTTCTTTTAATAGTTAACACCGATAGTTTTTGTCTATCGTGATGAAATTTCATCTCTAGATCATTATGGATAATCTCGTTTGGTACTTAATATGACGAGTTCGTTAAGCATCTTAGGGTTTTTGGAAAGAATTGGACAAATTTAATGCTGAGGAAATAGCATTGCCGCATAGTTGAAGCACATATGTATGTCCATATCGACATGTTTGTCGCTTAATGAAGTATAACCTTCTAGGCCAATTTCATTCTCACCGGTTGAGCCAATACATGTTAAACAATTGTTGTTTGAGTTGCTTACTGTAACGATGTGATTATTCTTGAACATAGTATAGGGGTGAATTTCCACGTATTTAATGACAAAATGTCGTCGGATTTAGATGTTATTCTGTTTTAATAATGAACTATTTTCTTGTGGTATATTAAATACACCGAATTACCATCCAATTTTGTATTTTGTAGAGGTGTATCCGTAGTTCGCCTTAAAATTTTTATTAAGTGCAAATTCTTAGAGGATTCGTGACAAATTTTCCTGATATTTTGTCTATAAGTTTACGAGTTACAGTTGTGAGTGACGTTACTTTGATATTTGATGAAAATGGAGCAATAAGAATTTCGTTGTTAATTAAACATTGCTTTTGATACAGCCAAATTTGTATGCAATTTTAATGGAAGTATTATATCTGTGGCTCCAAGCATTAACCGCTTAAGTGGCCTTAAGACGAAATTGAGTTATGAACACCCATCGAATTCTCCATGTACGATTGCGTATACCCACAAAAATTCTCAACAATCGAATTCTTTAATTTGACCGAAATATAGCTATTTGAAGATGCGCATAATCGCGTAAGTTTATGTATCGGAATAAATTTATAAAACTTTAAATCGCTCTCCTGAAAAATTGCAAAAAACAACTCGAGCGGTTAATGTTTGGAGCCACAAATATGTGGAGACGGCCTAAGAAACCAAAAATGTATCATTTTGTGCTTACTGTGACCTATGTTTCTCTCAAGACAGTAGAATTTTGCAATAACAGTTACATGAAAAATTTATTCATGTTAAACATTTATAACTTTGCTACTGAATAATTCTCTCTCGTATTCTCTCGTAACCGGTGTTTAATTGTTATTTTGAGTAAAAGGAGGGTGTGAGGTAAAGGCAGGTATATGATACACAAAATTTGTATGCAATTGATATGAAAGGGCTGGGGCCTGGAAATTTTTGATTACACACAGCCAAAACCCAAGAATGGTTTGAAAATTGTTATGGCACATCTGCTCCATCGAAAGCAACTATATGTCGATGGTATGGCGAAATTAAATGCACCTGTACAATAGGCTGCATCGAATTTTACCATTTTGAATTCTCGAATTCAATAGCATTTTTATGATTATTATGATTTTTTTGAAAATCTCTATTTTACGGGTTTTATTGCCAAAATTTCGAAATAATTTCACACGGTTACTTAAAGAAGTGTGAAAGTGTGAATATATCATCTGAAAATCGTGTATGTACGTATGTATGCAGATATCTCGAAATGTTTGTTTGAAGTAAGTAAAATAAAATTTATAGCTTGTTCTCATGTACAAACTCCTGAATTTTAATTATGGTCATACCGAAATCAAATTTGTATGCAAATAAAAATATTAATTTCTGTCAACTGTAAATTGTAAGACGTAGGTTATACATCATCTGCCATCAGTTCAGTCTATTAATTTGGCTAGATTGACGTCAGCCTGATCGTGTAATGCATTGACTGATGAACTGATTGATGATTGATGATGGACTGATGAACCAGAAAGACGGATTTAACATATTTTAATCATTTTCATCAGTCTGGTATTGAATAAGACCAGACTGATCGGGTAATGTGCTTTCCACGATTTGAAATACACGATCAGTCGTGTAAGAAATACAATTCTGCGTTTACACGAAAAACAATTGTAAAGTTTTTATATCAAGATTAGTATTTACGTTTATGGACAGATTCGAGTCATCTTAGAGTTATTCTCTTGCTAATTTACCATTGTGTTTCTTAAGACTTGACTACACCAAAGAAATATTGTTCCGAAACAGTCCAGAAACATTGTGCAAAACAATTCAGAAACAATGTATTGGATCCACATTGCGCGGTCGATTTGTATTTTGGCGTCCGAATCTTGTAGTGCAAATTTGGAGCACTTTGTAGTGCAAGTTTGAGTAAATATTTAAGAAAACATTGGTTTTCTCAGAAAAAAATTGTGAGTAAACGGAAAATATTTATTTATTTATTTATTAACAGAAAAAAAATAATACCAAGGACCAAGTCCTTATAAATGTATTATTAAGATACAAAAAAGACCATATATGAACTATACATACTATACATAAAACTAGAGTAAAATAATAATAGTAAAAGTAAGAATAAGACTGAAAAATTAAAACTATTAAGATGAATGAAATAGAATATGTTATGAAATAAAATTTGTTCTCACCATACAATGACTGGATAGGATAATCAATTCAGGTGACCCAAAAATGGGACATATAATCACGTTTAAAAGCTGCTAACGAGCTGCAGTTCCTTATGGATACTGGGATGGCATTCCAGTCCGAAACTCTACGCACAAACAGTGAACTACGCAAAGAGTTCGTATGCCTGGGTATTATAAGACGCTCATTACGCACCGAACGACCAAAAACAAGCTTGTCGTATAGATATCCAGGCAGACCGCGTTCAATTAAATTGTAGATGAAAATACAAGCGCGAAATTTAAAGTATACCAAGAGATCGCATCCGAGGATTTTATGTTCAAATGGTCTAACACTTTGGAATCGAGTGAGACCAAATACAAAACGTATACAGGCTTTAAAAGCGCGTAATAAATTTGTTCGGCTTACAGAATCCAATTCTGCCGAAAATACTACATCAGCATATGTAAAAAAAGGAATAATCAGTGCTTTGACCAAATTTAGTCTCGTCTTAATAGGAATTATATTTTTGTAAAGAGATAGAGTGCGCAAGCCAGCATACACCTTAGATGAAATAGTGCGACAGTGACTAACCCAAGATAGCTTCTGAGACATAATTATTCGCAGATTTTTTATCTCTTCAGAAAACGATATAACTTTGCCATCAAGTAATATGGGGGACGGATCAATACTCAATCGGCTCTTAGTAAATATAATTGCCTTAGTTTTAGGCGCATTCAAGCGCAGGCAGTTAGTACCAGACCATCGAGCCACTGCACATAAATCTCTATTAACATATTCAATACCAGCAGAAAGCCTGGATTTATCAATAGGGAGATGCAATTGTACATCATCTGCATATAGATATAGTAAATAATAATCTTGATATAAAAACTTTAAAATTATTTTTCGTGTAAACACAGAATTGCATTTCTTACACGATCGATCGTGTATTTCAAATCATGTAAAAAAATACCGTATAAAAACAGGGTTGAGTGTATAGCAATACAATATATTAATATGTAATGTGAAAGCGATTAGTGCTTTCCCTGTAGACGCCCAAGCAATATTTTGTAATGCCAAGTTAATATTAAGTAGCTATATTTTCCTCTTTTATGGCTTGCCTTGGAAGTCAGTATAAATTATTGTCAAGCCATTCATCCTACTTTTCTTTTATTGCCAGTGTACTGAAAATCATCAGCTTTGATCTCCCTCCTCATGGGAGAAGTAGTTCTTCTTGTAATTTGAACGCATAACATCGTTTCAGTTATTATCTGAAGTAGTATTTGATTTTTAAATTTTACGATTTGGCTGTTAGTATTCATGTCAAACTCATTACCCCTCGATAACAATGATATTTAAAATATTTATTACCTTATCATTTTGAATTGTTTCCATATCTATCCGATCACTATTACCCCAGTAAATAAAAAAAAAATACAATAACAATCAATATTATCAAATTCAAAATTTTTCCATATTGTTACAAGGCGCTACGCTTTTATCTGTCATAACTTGTAAAAAATAGATGTGAGATAAATTTGGTTTATGCAAAAGTTATAGGTAATTGTGTTCTGTACAACTTTGTAGATAATTTGTAAACTCTAAAATGTATCGAGATCGAGAAAATCTCAAAAAACCAGATTTTGTCCACTATTTTCCAAGATGGCAGCGCCGGCGGCGACTCTCGTGTTTACAAATTTCAGGGTTTCATAAGGGCCCCAAAATTAACAAAATTGCCAAATATAAACTTTCCCCGACCTTTTGCAAAGAAAAGCCGTTTTTTGTCTCTATTGACTGGAGTATATGGCTAAAAACTATTCTGAACATTTCTGTTCAGGTCTTATTCTAATTAAACCATTATATTGTATCTTATTTGTTTCGAAATGTAGGAACAAATAATAGCAAACCAATTACTAGAGAATTTGAATTCAATACAAAATAAAAAGATGATAATTATAATCAAATCTAATAGAATTATTCTTTTTACTTTATATAAGCCTTTGTCCAAAGCTGGAAGCATTCTGTTGAGGGTGAATTTGATAATATAAGGTTGGGGAAAAAGAAATCCATCATTTTGCTAGATGGGGTTAGTGACATATATCTCGTGATGCATATGTCGCATTGGGCCATTGTCGTGATTGACGAATTCACTTGTGTATTACAAAGCGCCAAAGATGGAGGTAAATAAAGAGAAAATTCGCAATATTTGACCATTTTGCTTCGATAAAGGCAAGGTAGGCAAGGAAAACGCAAGGTAGGCGACTGAAATTATAAACGGTGTCTATGGTGCCGCTACGATAACAGCTAATCATACGCAATTTTGGTTTCGTCGATTCCGTTCCGGTAATTTCGATGTGAAAGATGCGCCATGCACTGGAAGGCCTGTCGTCGAAAATGTCGATACAATCCGGAAATGATTCAAGCAGACCGGCATATGAGCTGTCGCAGCATCTCCCAGCAGCTGAATATGGACCAAAAAACAGTTTTGAACCATTTAAATAAGGCTGGCTTTACAAAAAAACTCGATGTTTGGGTGCCCCACGAATTGACACAAAAAATCTTAATTGACCGTGTTTCTATCTGCGAATCCTTGGCCAAACGAAACGAAATCGAGTCAGTTCTGAAACAAATGGTGACTGACGACGAGTAATGGGATCACCTACGACAATGTTAAGCGAAAACGGTCATGGCCGAAGGCGGGCGAAGCGGTCCACACGGTAGCCAAACCAGGATTGACGGCCATGAAGGTTTTGTTGTGTATTTGGTGGGATTGGAAGAGAATAATCCACTATGAAATGCATGGCCAAACGATCAATACGGATCTCTACTGTCCCATCAAGATAATGCAAGGTCACACACATCCATGATGACCCGCCAGAAGCTCCGAGAGCTTGGTTGGGAGGTTCTAATGCATCCACCTTATAGTTCGGATCTAGCACCAAGCGACTATCATCTCTATTTGTCCATGGCCAATGATCTTGGTGGTGTAAAACTTTCCTCAAGGGAAGCTTGTGAAAACTGGCTATCTCAATTATTTGCCAATAGAGACAAAGCGTTTTGGGAAAGCGGCATAATGAAATTTAGGCAACGAGTTATCGAAAAAAACGGCGCATATTTGAGCCAGAACGAATGATTGTAACCATGTTAAATAAAATCACGAAATAAACATAAAAATAATGGATTTCGTTTTCCCCAATCTAATATAACCGAAGATAATAGATATGAAAATTTTGATATTTGGAAAATTTAAAACTTCAAAAAACGGATTAAATAAATTAATTAATAATGAAATATCCGTGTCTATCTGCGTTTCCGATCATTTGCTTTAGCGTAAACATATCTAATTTTTCTAATAGATAAAACCTGGTAAATTCGATAATCTATTTACGATTAGAATTCGCTTACCTTTTCACTTTGAATAGTATTTATGAGCGATGATGTAATCCGTATGTACTCCTGAATTTGATTTAAACGCTCTTCAACGTTTAAATTGCCGGCTAATTGTTGGGCAACAACAGTTTGTTGCTGTTGTTGTGGTGCACCGTCTGGCACACGCATAGACAATGATTGATCGGTCAACACCGAGTCGGGTATACGATTACTATAGCGATGTTGTAATGTTAAAGGGTTCGAACTTGAATGATTTGGTGTTGAATATAAATTCTGTTGTTGGTGGGATAATGAATTTATGCTGTTAATTGAATCGTTCAAATGAGATTGATGATTGTTGTGAATGTGTTGGATTGCTGAAGAATTTGGTGTGGTCGGTATTACTACACCGATTGCAGCGTTTGTTCCTGTAGAATTTTGTTGGGCTGGGGCTACTGTTGCATGATGATTATCGTTCATATCTTCATGCAAAAAATTTCGTCTAGGTATTGGGCGTACGGGCCAACGGAAACGTGTATGTTCCGGAAGATTTAAATTATCTACAGGCGAATATCGTGAATTCTTTACAACTCCTAAATGAATTTATACTTACCAAGTTCGAAGCAAGTTCCTTCTCCTGGGGTTCGGTTATTGTCAGATTTTCCGCCACTTTCTGCAGCCACAGACGCAAATAATTCCTTAAGGATACCAAAGAAAATACCACATTAATAATAGAATTTTGGGAAACGAGTTGAATATGTAATTTATTGCGCCTTGTAAAGAAAAATTAAACCATTTTCTAATAATATTTTGTATGTTAAACCTGCCTGTTCAAAGGAAGAATGAATCAATCGAAAATCTATTTTAAGAGAATACTACTACTGCACGAATCTATTTTAGGAATTTGCGAAAATTGGATAAGTCAATCAACACAATTTACGATTCGACGCGAAATCATAGAAATGGAAATTGACGGAGGGCATCATAGGCGAAATTCAAGTAGAAATCTTTGAACATAATACAAACTATATGAATCTTATAAAACTTACATTTAGATGCTGTTGGAGATCTCGTCGCGTCGGTGCAACCATTTCTTGGGGAACGGAATTTTTCCGCGATGTTTTTGTTTTTGGTACAGTGCCGGTTGGTCGTTTATTTGATCCGGGCGTCATTATAGCGCGTTATCACAAAACTCAGTCAATAGTTTTTAATATGCTAAAGCCTAGAAAACAAATGTTTAGTGAGCTTTGCAAATCGATGACGAGACGAAAGAAATCAGGCCGCCATTACCTCCGTGTATTCCACTTATTTTATGTTTAGGTTTCAAAATCTAATATATCCTGCAATATCCAACTTATTTAGTCTAAATGGGTTTAATTTAATTTTATAATTTAAAATCAATAATTTATAGAATCTTTTAATTTTATATTGAAAGAATAATTATTCTGCTACAGAATCACAAACCACACTCGTAGCGGTCGAGTGCTCGTGCTTCGAAATATTTCTTCTCCGAAAAGAACATGCATATATGGCTGCTAACACCGAACATATGGTGGATTCGTTTATTATATTTGTCGAATAGTGTTAGGTAGGGTAGAGTAAATAGTGTAATTCCGAGTGGAGTAGAACTATCAAATATGTTTCTCCGGCTAGTGCTGATGTTCAATTTTCCCAATCGAAATATATAATGAAATTGTTACCAATTTGTTAACCCATCTTGTATCTGGATATTTTAATAATATTATTCAGATTTTGATAATTTTTTGAGGGGATACATAGATTAGCCTAAAAAAACGATGTATCACGAAAAAAAATTTTCCGACTTTCCAATTTCCTAGAAAATGCCGGGTGAAAAATCACCCGTTGGGACAATATCACACCATTTCAAAAATTATTTTTTTGAGATTATTAAGTTTATTTAGGTAATATGAAGGTAGACCTAGGTTATATTGAGGGAGATTTAGATTTATTTATATTTTTTTATGATACGAGTCAAAGCAATTGGTGTGTAGAGCCACATTGCATTTATTGCACCTGTTTAATGTTTTGGGGGTACATCCTTTGTACCACCACATTTGTTGCGGTAACCATATTTAGCTTCCTTTATTGACGTTTGATGAACGAAATTGCCATCGTTATCGTCATCTTCATTTTCGTAGTCAATTTACTCTTCATTGTCATTATAAGAAGTCAACAGTCTCAGTAATTTCTATTTCGAAGTCTTTCTGGGATATTACTTTTACACCTACAGTCTTCTATGAAGTAATTTAGTTTCCAGGCGTTGGAAACGGTGGAATCTAATGCGTTGCAGAACCGGACATTCCACCAGTATTTGCCACGGGTACCGATTATGTATTTCTCCAAAGCAATGTTGTAGAGATCCAGACCGCGCATTGACTGATTATATTTGTAAATCACATCGGCTTGTTGCCGTTGGAGCAAAACTTTATTTCTTTTGTCCTATCAACGAATATACGCTTAGGATATAGCGTTAGGAAGTTCGTCGCCAACGTGACTTCACCATTATGTCTTTCCAGGGAACCAGCCATTCGTTTTGTCGAATGTGTAGTCCGTCTCGCCTTTTGGGTAGAGCTGCTCTGCCCAGTTTCAAGACCACTCGGGCCAATCGGTCCTTTCGTATTGTTCCAATGGCAAAGAAATTACGCTCAGACAATAGCCACATTCGGGCACCGCCGTACGGAATGAATTAGTATAGGTACCCTTGGGATAAACTTCATAAACTATGCGTACAATTTATCAAAAAAGGTCGAAGTTTACCGAACATGTCACTTTTATCCAGAGTATCATTGTCTGCGCTATCAAGCCAAAATAGTACGAATGCAACCAAATACAATTGAAAATGGAGGTAGTTATACTAGAAACACGTCCAAAGACGTTCAAATGCAAAACAGTAGTGAACAGAAGCCAGAAATTAGCGCGAATACTAGGTATGCCATAATCTATGATATCCCTATTTAATGGTATGGCAGTATCCCAACGGGTGATTTTTCACCCGGCATTTTCGCGCACACCTGGCAACACCTAAATTGCCTGCGATGAAGTAGATTATGATATATACGGATAGAAGGATACTTTGGCAATATGTCATAGTAATATGGGATTCTTGGCGGCCATCTTTAGTTTAGATAAAGATAGTGATATTTTAGTGATGACAAAAAGGTCTAAAAGTATCCCTTTTCTCACCGATCGAAATGAGCAGGGAAAATAAATGATATACCTAATGCTAACAGATAATGAAAGCTAAAAGTCCAAACTAGTCCAAATGTCTTATCACTATTCTGCCGTCCTTAGCACACTTACCGTATACGCATATTGGACGAAACAGAGATATTGAACCCTCTACTTTGGGGCGGGGTTGCTCTTATTGTATAGCCTTGCTCATCAAGTAAAAGTTGTACTTGGCAAACATATGTTTTTTTTTAATTTTGTAATAAATTAAAAAAATGTTTAAATCATATTTAAATTTAAATTAGAGCACTTACGGTTCAATGTGAGTATAAAAAGCTATTGATATGCTTAACCATTTTACCGTATATACAAATTACTTAGGCGAAATACCGTATCTTTTCATATATACTGTAACTCTGCTAAGCAAACTACACATACGGTAAAACACCTATCCAATACACTTTGCTTATCCTTAGCCATTTTACCGTATTTACAAATTACTTGAAATACCGTATGTGATTTATAACAATGTGGGTTTTCTTATTAAAAATACCGTATCTACGCAATCAATAGGCATGTATGCATAGGTATTTTACCGTATTTGCGTATTGCTTAGGGTAATTGCCATATCTGTTGCAGATACGGCAAAAACCGCTAAGTATTTTGCAGATACGACAAAACCCCTAAGCATTTTTAGTGAAAAATGCACATACGGGAAAAATTTTAATATTTAAATTACTTTTTTATAATTAATTAATTTTTTTTATGGCATAATTAAGGTATTTCCCTAACCCTGAAATCCTAAGGATTCATAAAAAACAAAAGACTCAATTTCGGTAAAAATGTCGTATACGGTAAGGGCTCTTTCATACGACCGTTTTTTAATCGGAACGTTAAATTCGCCGGACCGGTTGAATACCGTTTACACCTGTCACACTATTGCGTTAAATTTAACTAATAATATTCATATTAACAAATAATTTATCATTAAATCGCTGAATTAACACAGTTTTGTAATTAGTTTAAAGAAAACACCATAAAGAAACGACTGATAAATCAATTTGCACCATACTGATTACGTTAATTTATATTTTTTATCATTCAACGGTTCCGACGTATACCGCATGTGTGAACGCACCTATTTAATTACATTGGTTTCTACACAACCGAACGATGTGTCATCGGTACGTCATCAGATATTGTAGAAACCTATCCGTTGATGCAACGGTAACGTCCCGATATTTATAACGTACACGGACAGTGTGAACACATATATTCAATTCAATGTGTTTCTGCAATTCACGGTTGTGTATTACGGTAGACGTACAAAACGGACCGTTAAAAAAACGTTAATGTGAAAGAGCTCTAAGTGTGCTAAGGACGGCAGTATTCTACGATAATACTGGGACAGTAAAAAAAATTTCTGAGTGTGCGCCATTTCTGTCGGGTGAAATTTCACCCGGTGCGGTGGTACAAAATGGGTTAATAATAGCATGTTTTACTAAATGAAAGTGATAGATAGCAGTGACGATGAAAATAGTGAGAATATTATTATCGTAAAAATAGAAAATTTGTAAGCCCCAGTTATCCGACAAGTCGTTTAAGAGTCACTTTAGACTAAACCGCGGGACTTTTAGGAAATTACGTCAGGTTATTTTCATTTTGACATATTAAATTGTCCACATGTGAATATTTGAATATGCGAGCAATTTCTTCTAAATATATTCATAAAAAATTTTTTCGAATTGAACAAATATATCGTTCCACCCTATATATTACAACAAGGGAGGCTAACACCATAACATGCCAATTAAATGTCACTTTACTCCATTAGTTCTATCAGAAAATCCGGAGTCAAAAATCAGCATATCGAGTAATATAGGGTAGAGTAGAGTGAATAAAAAGCGAATCTACTCTGTAGATAGGCTAATAAACGAATCCACGAAGCCATCTAAAGCGTGGGACGCCGATTTGTTCGGAGCATATGCATTCGGAACAAAACCTTAAATCCAATTCCCAATTCCCTGGCTTAATCCAATGAAATAAAACAATAAGGAATAGCATCAACACGAGGGAAATAGAAATGACATGTGTATTTTATATGGGACTGATTCCTCTCCAATCGTGATCGGCTGCCATATGCAAATGATAGAAAATATATAGAAAACAACAAATAAATGTAAATAGTAGAGAGCAGATGCAAATAGAGGGGAAGGGAAAGTTACATATAATTTATAATTGAATTGCCCATAGTTGATTGAAAATGTAACATAACACCGTGTTTCCATGTGTAAAAACTGCAATCGTAATTTCTAAAAATGTATAGAAATTGGCATTAATTGACAGAAATTGACATTGATTTATACAAATTGACATTTTCATTTGCATGCAATCGTAATTTCGGTATACCGAAAATGAAATTGTCAATTTGTGTAAATCAATGTCAATTTCTGTCAATTTCTATAAATTTTTAGAAATTACGATTGCAGTTTTTACACATGGAACGTGGTGTAATTTATTAACCATATTCTCTGGCTTAAGGAAGTGTCAACTTTGGTCTTGTTTTTTTTATATTAGCTCGACCGTGCGGCTCAACGTAGAGTAGAGTAAATTTGCCCCCATGGAGTGTAGTAAATATGCTCGATTTGTTGTAACGTAAATTTACTCCACGAGTGTTCGTTTATCGTGAAGTAGATCTGTCAAAATTCGACTGAAAAGTTAATGAAAATAAACCAAATTTAATTTTCATAGCTCATAAAACATATAAAATAGGAAAAACGAAAATTTAATAATTGTCGTAGTTGTCTGTTTTAATTAAAATACACAAATTACTCTATTTGCTCGATCATTTGTAAAAATAACTATTGTAATTTGCCCTTTCAATCTATATAATCTTGAAATTGACAGAAGTTAACTTTTTCTGATTGGAGGTAAAGATAAATAACGTCGGTTACGCTAAACTTGGATATAATTTGACATTTCTTGCACACCAAGCTAAAATATTTTCTAGCGTACTTTATTTCGTTGTAATGTGTTGTGAAAATCATCAAACATAGGGAAAATTTAATTTTTGTGAGCCAATAGATGGACCCAAATTGTTGTAGATAAGAATGTAAAAACTATACTCCAATTCAGTGTCTCTATACTCATCCAAAATTTTTTAACTAGTCTAATTCAGTGCCATAGGAAAGTCTACCTTCTTCTTTGTCTTGCATGCAAAGAAATCGAGATATTTCAACGATTGGGTATGGCATTATCGGTCTAATCATGTGCTAACCATTTGCCTTCAAAAACTGTTTATTTATGAACTTCAAATAATTGATATGCAAGTGATTTCAACGTTTGAGAAACTACATTTTCACCCAATAAAGCGTGCAACTGCTGATCATCGACATTTTTCTCTTGCTCTTGTCGTTTGCCGCCTTCAATATTGCAGTCGCCGGTTCTAAAGCACCGAAATCAAAATTTACATGTTGCAATCGATGGAGCTGAGTCACCATAATGTTGCAATCACACGCAAGAACCATCCCATCGTAAAACGTTCCTGTCATATATTAATACATTCTGACGTCATGTCTGAACGAATCTCGCGTGGAGTTACAACCCGGTTAGCTTTTTCAATGTATGTGTAAAAACCACCAGACTCAGTGGTTATAAATCTATGAAAAAACTAATAATTGTGAATGAAAAAAATTAATTTAAACGCCAAAAATTAGTTTATTTGAACAACAATTAATTTACAGTAGGCTCTGAAATGAAATGAAATAAAAATGAAATAAAATCACATTATGCTTATGTTAATATTATTAAAGATCCCTTAATTGCTTTAACTTTTACGTTTTGTCCTGTATAACTCGAAATTGGAATCGCGTGGAATATATCTTAAGGTTTATAGGGGGTCTATACTGTATAGTTTACTGTACTTATAAATTTTAATCAGCTGATTTTCGATACACAAATACACTCTTAAAACAAAACGATCGTTTTCGGATGGGGAATGCGTGTGATTGTAACATAAGTTTCTTAAATATACGATGTGCACTTTTATTCAAATCAAAGTAATGAATAAGAACGTAACGGAAAAAACGACTTATTGTGATTCATTCTCATTAGAGTACGCCTCATCCCCTTTTTACTCGAATCTTTTGCACGCGATTCCACTTTTCCGCGATATTTTTGGATGGCAGGAATTCCTAATTTTACGCAATTATTCACATTTACCCAATCATATTATGTTATAATTCATTCACAATTATATTTAGAGTTTTATTTGTAAACGTTGAGTAAGATGTTTATAAAATAAAAATTCTTATTAGACTTACTAAATGCAATGAACGCTAAAACTAGTAATTTAAATGTAATTTAATTAATTCTCCTTTATACAATATAATTTAATAAATTCTCCTATAAAACAAATCAATTAAATTGAATATAAGTAATGCATTTTTACGCGTTTTTGTTTTGCGCATCTATTGCCGGAACTTATGTGTAAAAAAATATGAGTAGTCAAACTAGATAGTGTGAGAGTGTGTTGCGATAGTGACCACCAAGTTATCTATACGATGACAGTTTATCCGTCAGTTCCTGTCATGACTGTTACTATAACATAAAGTAAGATCGGCAGATAAAATAAGTTTAAAGTGTGGCTCGACAGTATATGCATAGGACATGTGAATATTAAAAGCTTATATTCAAGAAACGAGGTTTAAATAGTTACTTGTTTATAGTTCTAATCTAAAGTTAAAATTGGTTAAATTAAAATTAAAATTTATATTGCGTATGATGCCATTTCATTTTACTTTGCTTTATTTTTTTTTTATTATTGCTAGAAACTATATCATCTACACTTTCTTTTGTTATTCATTACTCAGCATAAACAGTCGTTCTATCCGTTCGACTATATTTAAAATTGCTATAAATTTTGTACCCATTTTACATACAATTCCTTGATAATTTCGAATATATTCCCATGTGTCATCGTTGGATATATTTTATTGTCTTTTGTAAAGGGTTCCTCTACTTCCGAGAAAACTTTACTTATAAATGAGTTTTCATTAAATGTTCTATTTGTTTTCAGACACCTAATTAAGTTACCAAAAAACGTTTCCCATCGTGGAAGACAATAGTCATTTATAATTCCAGACCATTGCTTCATTGCATAATCGATTATTTGTCCGTCAGGTCCCCATAACGTTATTTGATTTCTGGCCTGCTGCTCATACAGCCGCCTTTCATTCAAATCTTCTCCGAACTCTTTTGCCATTTCTAACCAGTTTCCCAATAAGAAATCTCTATGACTCCCAAGTACTCGGTCTAGATCAATTAGAGTATTTTTAAAGTTATGACTAGCTCTAGTTAATTCACGTATGTTCTTCATGGTATAAGCTTCTAAAATTGTCATATACAAGTCATCGATCAGGTTTTGTAGCATTTGTCGAGAAATGTCGACAAGATCATGTAAAAAAAGGTTATTCGAAGTGAAATTATATGCAGGGTTCATGAAATCAACGATAACATCTAGCAGCACTGAATTGTTATACCATTTCTGCAAATAAAATATATTACCATTATAATATTTCAATTAAGGACCTATATTTTACCATACAGGGTGAACTTTTCAAGTGGAGACATCGAAATATCTCGAAAAATAAGAACCGTACTAAAAAATTTCCCAGATGAAAAGTTAACACTTTTGAGGGGACCATTTACTTGTGCTAAAAAATAGATCACCCCGTCCCTCTTATGAGGTGGACGGGGATTACTTTGAAAGTTTAAATAGGAATCCCTATTTTTATGGTAGATTTGGATTCTACACCCTAAAATACATAGGTTTTGTTCGAAACATTTGTCTTTTTCTTTAACTTTCAAAGTTATCAAAGTTTGAGAGTTTCAAAGTTTGAGGGAGACGGGCGATCTATTTCTTAGCACAAGTGAATGGCCTCCTCAAAAGTATTAACTTTTCATATCTAGGACAGTTCTTAGTACAACTCTTATTTTTCGAGATATTTCGATGTCTTCACTTAAATGGTTCACCCGATATGACTTACCAAAGAAGCTACATCCGTTAGTCGTAAACTGGGTCTTCTGCAGACAATATATTGCCCATCAATTTTTGTGGTTTTATTATACGCATACACTGAATTCTACAAAAATAAAAAAAGATGAAAGCATATTACAATCACCAGAAAGATTTTCATTTAGCACAAACAACTCGTTTTAAAATATCGTTTATAATGCGACAATTTCTTGATAAACGCTTTCTCGTTAACCCACAGCAAAATTTGAGACATACTTATGATTTTACATTATAATTGAATGATAAAGGCCAAGGATGCAACAACAAGCAAAATCATTGCATTCACCTACGGTAGCAAAATAGTAAGGGAGTGTAACCGGTTATGGGACATCTTTTAGAAAAATGTAATAAAAATGAGGGATGTGCCTGATATCCGATAACTATCCGGTATCCGGCCTATCCGGCCTATCCGGCTGGTTTTCAATTACCATCAGGCCGGATAGCTAGTAGTACTACTTTACTACATTTTATGTACGTATTCATTATCTATCCTTCTACAAACATCAATCTGCGATAACTTTTTGATTTCATTCATTTAAAACGACTTTTTGACAACATTGCATCACTAAGCCCTGTGTTTTTTGGTTAAAATGAAAAAATGGTAATTTTTGATTCGAAATCTAAACGGCTTATAGTAGGTTTTTTAAATTACCGTTTCGATTATATAACAAGAGGAATAAGTAGTTTTTAAAATCTATTAAAATTTGTACAGTTA
>JANTOP010003951.1:0-17617 GCA_027564815.1 Symmerus nobilis
TCTGCAGAAATATTCCTGAAGTTTGCAGAAATATTCTGGGGAATTTCGCAGAATTATTTCTGAATTTTGCAGAAATAATCTAGGATTTTGCAAAAATATTCTAGAATTTTGCAGAAATAATTTGGAATTTTGCAGAAATAATTTGGGAAAATTTGCAGAATTATTCCTGAATTTTGCAGAAATAATCCTAGGATTTTGCAAAAATATTCTTGATGAAATAATCTGGAATTTTGCAGAGATATTGTGGGGAATTTTGCAGAAATATTCTGAAATTTTGCAAAAACAATCTGGGAATTTTGCAGAAATATTCTACAATTTTGCGGAATTATTCGGGGAATTTTGCAGAAATATTCTTGGGAATTTTGAAGAAGTAATCTGAAATTTTACAGAAATATTCCTGAACTTAGAAGAAATATTCCGGGAAATTTTGCAGAAACCAGCTTTCCGAGAAAATTATTGAAAATTCCGAGAAAATTACGAATTAAGCTAAAAAAAATTTAGAACAAAGGAAAAATCAGAGAGGTCTCAATATGGGGGGGGGGGGGGGGGAGTTCTAAAAAGTCAGAAAAAGGCAAATAAATGAAAATTAGGGAATCGTAAGCTGAATAATTTAGGCAATGCTGTAGAAATATCGGAAAAAGTCCGGTGGAAGGGAAAAAATGGGAGAAAGTCATCACGATATATCCTGGAAAATATAAAAGTTTAACTCGCTATTCTTAGGTGTCTCCTTAAAATTGAAAGCCTGCTTGCTTCCATATTAAAATATTTGTTGAACGGCAAGGGAATGGAATAATCGGTAATAAAAATACTTTCATTTTCGGGAATTGTTTTTCATTTTATTTATTTTTATTTCTATATTTTAAGTTAAATAATTAAATTAAAAATTAACAGAGTTTCAATTCATCGATACGAAAATATAGATTCATACAGGGAATAACTCGGGTGATCTATCAATACCATAAGGTCAGGGGTTTTCTTCACGGCATATATTTTTAAAATTTTTTCAAAAATCGAATTGTAAAAAAAACCAATAAATTCGATCGATTTCTTAACAAAAAATTTAAAAAAAAATTCTATTCTAATGACAGCAAATCATGTCCAAGTAAATAACGTTCAGATTTTGTTAATTGAATTTTTTGAAAAAATCAACCGTTTCCTAGTTTTTTTTTTACCTGAAAATAATTTTCATGGAAATCTCCTGAAGGACTTAAATTTCCGGAAAATTCTGTTAAAGAATCGGAAAATCTGATGATGGGAAATTAAATCTAAAGGTACAGTGAGGAAAATGTAGAACGTCATTTTAAAAAAATGTACCACGTGATTTTTAGGGGTACAACATAAAAACAGCTCATATACCAGAAAGTAATCAATTATCCCAACTTATAGATTTTAATAGATAAATTCTTTCCTTCATTATTTCCGATTAACATAATGGATGAATTTCAACCACAATTAAAACAAAAAAAAAATCAACTCCCAATATTAAAATTTTAATTTAATGCGACACCCAAAACACACCGGGGTGCCATTAATTTCCTTGATCACCATACCAAGGGTATTTAACACCACCAATTAAAAGCGCCACCCTGTTGTGTTTTATTTTATTTCTGTCAAACGATGTGGGCATAAATTATAATCTCCAATATCAAGAAAATGATAAAGTTATTAAAATAGATTAAATTTTATTTAAGAAAATGAGGGAGAATTTCGATTGGATTATTAGGAAATTTCTTAATAATTAAGATTTAGTCTGTCAACTGATATTATTATGTCTAGGAAAAGTTTATCGAATTTAAAAATTCCATGGAATTTTTCTGGTAGCCTCGAGAACAATCATATTTTCTGAGAAATTTTATTACAGAATCGAAAAATCTGAATAAGAGAAATGAATTCTAAGGAAATAGTGAAGATATTGTAAAACAAACTTATTCAAAAAATGTATCTCCTGATTTTAGGGGTGTCGATACATGGAGAACATCAAGAAAATCAATACTTTTAAAGAAACGGTCATAATTTCCCGGAAAATTTAAAATTTAAAAATTTTAATATCGATTATAATCAGAGTTAAGTTTTGTGATCTATAAATATCTTAAGATCAGGGGGTCCCCTCCCAACATATATTTTTAAAATCCCGTCAAAATTCCGTTAAAATACCACCAAATATCGAAAAATCATTCGATTTCTAAAATTCAAAATTCGAAATAAATTTAAAAATTGAATTTGTGAGAGGACACCCAAAGTTATGAGTATCATTCGATAGGTAAATTCACCTTCTAATCGAATACGTAAAGAAATTTCTTGAAATTTTATTTTCCAGACAATTAAAAATTATTTTCTGGAAACCAAACATTTCCTATAAATCCCGAAAGTTTCGAGGATTGTTCCTGTAAAATTTTATCGGCTGGAAAAAATGTAAAAACGCAGAAAGTGGCTTTGAGAGTTAGGTAAAAATACAAAATTTAGATTTCGAAAAAGTTTAACTTAGAAAAATCAAAACCCAGAAATTAGAATATCATCGCGACATTTGATTTGTATTTCTCGATAATTTTCTGCGGATCGAACAAAAAAAAAATTTAATGATGCTGGAAGTTTATAAATTAGTTAAGAAAAAATGCAAAAATATCAAAACTAAACATTTTGTACAAAAGCTCTGCGAAAACTTAAAAGCTCCCAGAAATCTTAATTTTCTGAAACGATTTAAAATCTATTTTCTATCCAAATAACGAAATTTACAATTTTTTCAAAAAAAAGCTTTAAAAATTTCGAAAGCTCATTGAAAGCTTAAAATCGAAATGGCAATTTGGATAATTTGAAATCGAATTTTAAACCGATTCATTAAATTTAGATGAAATATTAATTTTTTGCTAAAAGCTTTCTCAATCTATTGTAAGTTCAAAGAAAGCCCTATGTTTCAAGTTTCAAACTTATTTATTTCGTTTGAAAATCTACTTTCCATCCAGAAAACGATTTTTTATTTCAACTTTTCCAACAAAGCTTTAAAAATTTGGAAATTTTAATATCTATTTAATAATTTAAAAAATTGAAAGAAATTTTAGGAATTAAAATTGAAATAAATTCGAAAATTTCGCAAAAAAAGTCAGATTTCTTAAAAATCTACAGCTTTTATAATCAGAAAATCTACTTAGGAATTCGATTTTTTTAAAAATCCCTCCCTTATTTTATCCTAAGGATACATTTCTCAAAATAAATTTTCTTGATTCTGCAACAGAATTTCTCGGAAATTTAAGTTTTTCAAGAAATGGTCCTGAAGATTCGAAAAGTTGCATCGATTTCCTTCCACGAAATAGAAATATCGAAACGGGCGATTTTTACAAAAAATCTTAGGAACAAAATCTCATCTCAAATTGCTTAAAAATAATTTGGCAGCGTTGAATTACAGTATTTTTGAAATATTGTTACCAGAGCATTTTTTTTGGAAAATTTTAAATGAAAATCTATCAAATTTGTTGAATTTCTGACAAATTGATGTTTGACGCTATTTTAAAATTAGAAATTCTGAGGGGAGCCTCTGACAGTAATATATGGATAGATCATCAAAGTTATCCCCTATTTCAATTCATTTCAAAAATTAGAAAAGTTTCATTTTCCGGAAAATTATTACTGTTCTTCTAAAAACTACCCATTTTTACTGGTGCACGATGTAGCGACCCCTATCAAATAAAGAGTTTAACTTTTTTAAAAAGTTAGTTTAATAATTTTCTCATTTTATGCTAAGGTTTAATTTCATATAATCAGTTTTCTAGATGCACGTATAGAATTTCCCGGAAAATTTAAAAACTATCTAACGAAATTTATATGTTGAGAACAGACAGGAAAAAATAGCAAAAGGTGGAGAAAAATTCCAATAAAAATCGAGTAAAATCAGGAAATTAGGAAAAATTTGATAAAATGATTAAGAATATTCGGTAAATTAGGAAAATTAATGAAAATTTAGGAAAAGTATCAGGAATATCAGCAGTGGTCAGGTAATACCCGGGAAAATCAGAGAGGGTATAGAAGAAAATTAGAGAAGCTGAATAAAATAGAATCTTGCTACATACAATATTTATTAACCAAAAGTAAAAATTGATTTATTTCTTTTTTTCTTAATTTTAATTAGTGTTTAATATATCAAGAAATTTTAATTTATAAATTAATAAAAAATTTTAGCAGCAATCGCAATTATACAATTTATTGATATTAAATATTAAAATTTTTAAATAAAATTAAATCAAAACCCAGCTTACATTTAAGTTAAAATTAGCCCAAATAAAATGTTATTTATTATTAATTAATGATTTCAATTGTATTTTAAAAGTAGATTTTTAAAAATGCTTACAATTGATTCAAATTGATATTTAGTTAAATTTCAATCTTAATTAATAAGAAAATCATTAAATTATTATTTTTGAAAATCAAATTAAATTGATATTTTTTTAATTTATTATATAATTATTTTTTAAAAATAAAATTAATTTTATAATTATTTAAATAATTAGAATTAAGTAAAATCATAACATTATAATTTATTATTTTTAAATTCAACTATTTAATTTGTTTTTTTTTTAATTTTTAATTAAAACTATTAATTTATATAATTTATTTATTTATTTATTTAACAATTACTTAAAATAAGGTATTTATTTTATAACTCCAAACGGAAATGGCTGGACATCGGATGAATAACGTCTAGGATATTATGAAGTTAATATTTAATTAAAATGATTTTTAATTTTGTTTTTTAAATTATCTTTATTTCTATTAATTTCACTTACTTTTCAGCCTCTTAATATTTTCCAAAGTGATGGCCTGCAAATTAATCATTTACCTCAAATACATCCACCCGGATGTGTATTTACTCCAATTTATTAATAAACAGTTTAAAGCTGATATGACTATTACCTCCTTTATGATCCTTTAAGTGTTTGTAAGTTTATCTTAATATACCGAAATATCATCCCTTGTAATAAATTGAAAATTCTTGTACACCCATCTATATAAATAGAGTTAAGAGGTGTTTCGGGTACATTCAACTTCCTTTATAGTATTAAGTTGTGTAAATTGTTTGTAGCAAATGTATTTATCTTTATCTCAAACGACAACTTTTAATTAATATTGTGAGTATTATATTAATTTTCCCGTCTAGTACTTCATCCCTTATCCTTAATATACTTAAATAATATTTTGATTACTTTCCGTCTTATTATTTTTTATTTGTGCGGGTGACATTGTCAAATAAATTCATGTAAATAATATTTTAAGGGAAGAAGTATACATGAAAGGGTTTTTCATTAATTTAATATTTACTTATTAAGTTATTGAATTAGTAACTTATATGAGAATATACTATTTTACTGACTTACTTTCTTTCAGGCAAATTACATCTTATTGATGACTATTTGTTTATTCATTTTAAGCTAAAGCTAAACAAACTATAATAAGCTAAAGCTTATATACTTACTTATCCAATTTCTGGTAGATATTATTTTTATAAATTTTGAGAATTTATTTCATTCACCTGATGATATGAGAACAATCTTGCATAATTAGATTTCCCATTTCCTTAGAAAAATTCTTGGAAAATTCAATTACTGGACAAGCAAAATCGAAGATTTTGTGAAAAGTTAAGATTACTATAGAATCGATATTTCACCCCTTATCAAAAATCAGGGGTTGATTTTTAAAAATTTTGAGAATTTAATTTTTTCATTTGCTAACTTGAAAACAATTCTGCGAAATTAAATTTTCAAAGTCCCGAAGAAAATTCTTGGAGAATTCGATTATTATTTACAGGCAAAATCAAAGATTTTGCGAATGGACCTAATTCTTCAATAATAGATATTTCACCCTTACCAAAAATCAGGGGTTGATTTTTTAAGAATGTCGACAATTTAATTTGATCACTTGTTGATTTTAATACAATTCGGCGTAATCAGATTTTTCATGTTGCGAAGAAAATTCTTGAAAAATTCAATCATTAATTACAAGCAAAATCGAAGATTTTGCGAATAGTCTTCATTTTGTAATAATCGACATTTCACCCCTTACCAAAAAATCAGGGGCTGATTTTAAAAAATTTCGAGAATTTAATTTGTTCATTTGATGATTTGGGAACAATTAGACAAAATTAGATTTTCCATGCTCTGAAGAAAATTCTTGGAAAATTCAATAATTAATTACAAGCAAAATAGAAGATTTCGCCAATGGTTTTAATTTTTCAATAATCGATATTTCACCCCTTACCAAAAATCAGCGGTTGATTTTTTAAAAATTTCATCAATTTATTTTGTTTAATTGATTATTTGGGAATAATTCTACGCAATCAGATTTTCCATGTCCCGAAGAAAATTTTTGGAAAATTCGATTATTAAATAGAAGCAAAATCAGAGATTTTGCGAATGGTTTCCATTTTTTTATAATCGATATTCCATCCCTATCCAAAAATTAGGGGTTGATTTTTAAAAAATTTTGAGAATTTAATTTGTGCGTTTGATGATATGAGAACAATTCTGTGAAATTAGATTTTCTATGACCCGAAGAAAATTCTTGGAAAATTTAATTATTAATTAGAAGCAAAATCGACAATTTTGCAAATGGTTCTTATTTCTTAAAAACTGATTTCCCCCCTTATCAAAATTCGGGGGTTGATTTCTCCAAAATCTGAATTTAATTAGTTTATAGAAATTATAAATAATTCTACATTAATTTACATATTTATAGGCGTTTAAGATACGATATTATTCCTAATCAAACACTAGTCTTTAAATCAATATCTTTCTTCTGTATTTAAAATACTAAATTTCTAAAAAATGACTCATATATTTTCGCTGTAATTTTGTAGGCAGCCAGGGGGGAAGGCGGTCACCAAAAAATTACGAAATTTATAGCTTAAAAAATTTAATCAGTAAAGTCGATAAAAAAATGAGTCTAACAAAAAGATGTCTAAAATCGGGAGTTGAATTTCACTAATGAAACCTCTATATAATTTTATAATTCTTTGGACCGAGTTTTGAGACAAATAAAAATCCATTGTTTTATATTTAATTAGATTAATTTTATTTATATTAATTAAAATTAAAATTAAGTTAATTATGATTTAAAATTACAATTAATAAACTAAAATGTATATAATTAATTACCCGTTCGAATTTCCCGTCTATGATGGATGTCCCTGTAAGTATAAAAATTATTCTTCTTTAAAAATCTGTTAAAATAATTATTTTAATTTTTACCTTTCCGTATACTTCGCTATTTTAAGGAATTTCCGGAAAGTCAAAATATCCTGCATTCCTGAAAATAAAAAAAAATAAAATAAAATAAAAAAAATAGAATATCCCCATTAATTTTAGGCTATAATTAAGCTTTTTTTAAAGAGATGTCCCGGGGAATTTTCTTTCCAAAATAAAAAAAACTGTGAAACTGAAAATACCGCTAAAGTTATTTCCTCCCATACCAAAAACCAGGGTTGATTTTTTTTTAAATTTCTAGAAATTAATTTAATCATTTGATTATTCGAGAACAATTTTGCGTAATTAGATTTTCCATGTTCCGAAGAAAATTCTTGGAAAATTCAATTATTAATTACAAGCAAAATCGAAGATTTTGCAATAGATTCTCATTTTTCAAAAATCGATATTTCAACCCTCACCAAAATTCGGGGGTTGACTTTTTTCAAATTTTGAGAATTTAATTAATTAATTTGATTATTTGAGAACAATTCTGCATAATTAGAATTTCCAAATCCTGAGCAAAATTCATGGAAAATTTAATTTTCAATCACAAGCAAAATCGAAGATTTTGCAAAAGATTTTCATTTTTCAAAAATCGATATTTCAACCCTCGCCACAATTCGCGGGTTGATGTTTTAAAATTTTTGGAAAATTTATTCATTCGTCTGATTATTTGAGAATAATTCTGCATAATTAGATTTCCCATGTCCCGAAGAAAATTCTAGGAAAATTCGATTATTAATTACAAGCAAAATCGAAGATTTTGCAAAAGGCACTCATTTCTTAAAAATCGATATATCACCCCTTACCAAAAATCAGGGGTTAATTTTTTTAAATTTCGAGAATCCCGTTTGTTCACTTCATGACTTGAGAAAAATTCAGCGTAATTAGAATTTCCAAGTCCCAAAGAAAATTCGGTTATAAAATCGTTTAACTCCAGATACCCCCATCCGATTTTTTTTAATTTCTTATTTTAAAAGAAGAAATTCTTTGGTTAGGACATAAAATATAAAGCAGACAGATTCTGTTCCAAGAAAATCGAGCTATGAATTTAGTTTGAAATTCATTGAAAATTATATGAAATGAGACACAACGAGAACAAAATCCCCTATCTCTAGATACCCCGTTCCGATATCTTTAATTTTAATTTTAAATGAAAGAAGAACCTCCCAGATTACGAATTAAATTTTAAAAAGGTTCCCTAGTCAGGAAATTGAGCTCTGAATTTATTTTCCTTATTATATCCCGATTTTCTTGACATTAATTACTATCCGACTTTTGAACTTGAACAAATTCTTAATCCGAATTAACTTCTTTTAAAAAATTTCGCCAAGTCAGGTATTTTGGATACGTAGATTTTTTTTGAGAAAATGAAGGAACATTTTTTAATTATTTAAATTTATTTCGGATATTTTTTAATAAATATTATTTGTTTTTAAAATTTTATTTATTCAAGTGTAATTATTCGCTTTAATTTACGTACGTACTTAAATAATTAGTCTCATAATTTTAATTATTATCGAGAAGTGCCTAGCATCTGTTTAAATAAGAGGAATTATTGTTTCATTGCAAATTTTGAATTTGCCAAATTTCATTATTTGCCAATGCAATATTTGCGAGAATGAATTTCAGACAATGGAGAGATCCTCAGAGATTTATACAGATGTTTTTTGAAATTAATTAATTTTTTTGGGAAATTATCGGAATTTTTAAGGGATCGAATTCATTTTATTTTAATTCAACATTTTATCTTTATTTGAACATACAAAATTCTCTTATATCTACACAGATGTTTTGAAATGATGACGTGGGCATTGAAAATCTAATAATCGTAGTATAAAAGGCGGGCTAATCGTTAGATTTTCTTTTATTTAATAATTAACCGTATAAGCGGATAGATAAAAAATACAATGAAGTGTTTTCTGCTACTTCTACTTATCGCCACGGTCATTTATGCAATTCCACAAGCTGAAATTCCATCAGTTACGTCGGGATCCGTAATTTCAGTTGGTGAGATTTTGAATGGTATAAACGATGCGGTGAAAGTGATTATCAGCATTCCTATAAATTTCATTGGAGCCATAACGAAGTTGTTATTCATTTTACCTGTCGACCTTATTAGGACCTTATCGAATATTTTAAACGGATTAACAGTAGCTCTTCAAGGTATTATTAAAGCTGTGTCGGATGTGCTCACCGCTATCATTGCATTAGTTGGTGATGTAATCGGAATTCCAATTACATTACTCGACGATCTAACTAGCGCCGTTGATAATTTAACCGAATCAATCGCACCATTTACCGGCGTTACTACAAATTTAATTCAAAATTTGACGAATTGTCCAACTGGACCAGTTATCCCGATAATCACCAGCGGCCTTCTCAGTGTTTTAGATCCATTACTTGACTCATTTCGTCAAGCCATCGGAAATTTAACAAGTATTCCTGGGAATATAATGACACCGATCGCCAATGTCCTTGGTAGTTGTTCTGGTGATTTTCCAGACGCTGTGGCTGATGTTATTGGAGTCGTTACAAATGGTACTTCTGGTGCGGTGAATGCTGTAATCACTGGTATCGCTGGAATTGTCTAATTATTTTCCTACGGAATTTCATGGGACAGTAAAGTTGATGATATTTCCAGAGGATATTGTGGAGAAAGAATTATTTTATTAAATAAAAAAATGCATACTAAATTCTGGTCTTTTATTTATTGGATAATTTAACTCCTTCAACTCCTTACGAACTCTAATGAGTCATAATATTCGACTTTGTTAAATTAGTTTGGAGCATTTGAATATTATAATTTGTAGCACATTCCTCCAATTACAGGTCCTTCTAACTACCAATTTTCTAATTGTTTTTCGAAGCTGGAGAATTTCTTAATTTTTCTATTTTTCCATTTTTTTTTCAAATTTCTCGATTTTCATGCAAATCTCAGATTTGATAGAGATTTCGATTATAGAAAATCGTGAAATTGTAAAAATATAAAATTTGATGCTTGAAATATATCAAGGGACATCTCTGGATTATGGAATTTTTTCTTAACCAACACTTCGGTCGATTTGGCTACATATTTCTTCCTCAATACGAGATGAGGTAAACAAGATTTTGGAAAATTAGGAAAATTTCAAAAAGAAATTTCATTACATTTTGTGAATTTTCAATTTCAATTATGACAACAAAATAAGAAGAACAAACGCTCTTTCAAATTTTCAAAAAAAATTCCAAAATTTCAAAATTTCCGTTTTCCGCTCGGAAAAAACTTAAACGCTCCCAGAAATCTTTATTTTCCAGCCTAATTTTGTACGTTTTGAAATCTATTTTCTATCCAAATAACGATCTTTTAACGAAATGTAAAATTTTTCCAAATAAGCTTCAGAAAGCTATTTGAAAGTTTCAAATTTAAATATCGTTTTATATAATTTGGGATGGCATTTTTATCCGATTCATTTAATTTAAATGAAATATTGATATTTCGCAGAAGGTTTATCCAAACTATTAAAAGCACAACGAAAAAAATCTATTTTCTATCTAGATAACGATCCTTTTACAAAACTTGAATTTTCTCCAAAATAAAGCTTTCAAAATCTCGAAAGCTCTTTGAAAGCTTAAAATTAAAATGTCGTTTTATATAATTTGGAATGGCATTTTTATCCGATTCATTTAATTTAAATGAAATATGGAAATTTCGCAGAAAGTTTATCCAAACTATTAAAAGCGCAACGAAAGCTCTAATTTCCGAACTTATAATTTTTTATGTTAGATTATTTCCATTTATTGAAGAGAAAATTTAGAAAATGTTAATTTTCTAGGCATCTTTTATACCAAACCTAATCAAGAAAAAGTATCCTTCCCCTATCGGAATTGAAAATCAAAATTTTATTAGAGAATCTCTCTTGCAAACGATTGTAAATTCTAAGTGGTGCAGCATTAAGCTAGCATTAAGAGCCAATAAATTCGAGAAGTAATTTCACTGTGGTACATTTCTCGATGACCCAATGTGAAAAGATTTAATCCTTGATCTAATTTCGCCTAAAACCTAACAAATGAAACTTAAGAAAGGCATCGTAAAATAATTTAGGTTTGATAAAAAATTCAATTTAATTTAATTTTGTCAAGCTTTTTCCATAAGCTTTTATATTTCAATTAGATTTTCATATAATTAGTCTTTCAACCAGTTTTGGGATTTTCATAAAATTGTCCGAATTTTCCAACAATTTCAAATATTTGTCAAATTGGACGATTTCAATAAAATTTAAAATTATTGAGCTTTAAAATTTTCTTAAAATTACAGATTTTCTTTAAAATTTTCGGATATTTGAGAAAATTTTTTGATTGTCTCGAAATTTTAAAATCAACAAATTTTCATAGAAATTCCGGAAAACCTAATTTTAAAAAAATATTACGACCAAAAATAGAAGAAAATATTATAAGGGTCCCCAATTTTCATTCCTAAATTACCCAACCAATCCCAACCAACCATATAAATTCCTTGGGAATGGGTATATGAGTACTATCAGCACATAATTCTAGGGATTTGAATTCTAATTTGGCATTTCTTTCTTTTTATACAAAAAATTGTCAGAAATAAATTTGAGTTAAAAAAATTCCGCCTTGTTCCATACCTCAGCATCCTTCCCAGTGCTACTATTCTCAATTATTAATAGCTATTGGTAGTAATTAGCGCATTGCTTATCTCGTAAGATTATTTTAGCCATTTTTCCTTTAAATTCTGAGCGGTATTTAAATTTCTAAGGAGTCCATGGATTTTATGTTCAATTATTATTTGAGAAAAAGGATAAATATTAATGCCCTAAATATTTTAAGGGACATTTCTGGATTATGGGATTTTTTTCTTAACCAAAACTTCACTCGAATTGGCTATATATTTTTTCCTGAATACAGGATGAGGTAATCTAATAAACAATATCAGGATTTTGGAAAATAAAATTTTCTGAGCGAGTAACGAGCTGTAAAAAAATCCATTATTTTTCTTAATAATTTTCAATTAATTTCTCTTATCATAATTTTAAAATGGAATTTTTTTCAAAAAAATGAAATATTGAAATATGTTTCCTCGATAGCTGATGAGGCAAACTAAAAACTAATTTCAGGATTTTGAAAAATAAAATTTTCTGAGCGAGTTACGAGCTGTTAAAAATTCATTATATATATTAAAAATTTTCAATTAATTTTTTTTTGATCATAATTTTAAAATGAAATTTTTTTCAAAAAAAATCTATTACTACGATTTGGTTGAAATATTTTTGCTTGGTAGTTGATGAGGCAAACTAAAAACCAATTTCAGGATTTTGAAAAATAAAATTTTCTAAGTGAGTTACGAGCTCTTAAAAATCCATTATTTATCTTAATAATTTTCAATTAATTATTTTTATCACAATTTTAAAAAGGAATTTTTTTCCAAAAAATGAAATATTGAAATATTTTTGTTCGATAGCTGATGAGGCAATCTAAAAAGTAATTTCAGGATTTTGAAAAATAAAATTTTCTAAGTGAGTTATGAGCTGTTAAAAAATCCACGATTTTCTTTAATAATTTTCAAATAATTTTCCTGATCATAATTTTCAAATGACATTTTTATTAAAAAGTTTTCTACGATTTGGTTAAAATATATTTCCCTTAATAGTTTATGAGCCAAACTAAAAGTAATTTCAGGATTTTTGGAAAAAAAAATTTCTGAGCCAGTTATGAGCTTTTAAAAATAAATTATTCAAATCCTAGTTCAATTGTAATTTAATTCGAAGTTTTTTTTATCATATTTTAATAAAATAAGACGGAAACTGACCAGTTGCTGGATCTTATTTTAAGTAGACATCGATTTTACATCTTTTCTATTTCTAAAGTTTTTCCGGGAAAAATCATTTTCCATTATTAAATTGATGAAAAATTTTCGTTGGCGACAAAATCAAGGGGACATTTATTAAATAATTAATTAAAACCTCGTAAAGCATTTTAAATCTATTTAGATCCTTCATTTTATTTCTAGGGATCCGTAGGAGCTTTATTTGAATATTTTGTTGAGGTATTTTCAAAATTATAATAAAACCTCTTAATAGGGAGTATTTAGAAAATCCCCAAAAATATTTCTAATCATTTCCTGGCAATTAAAAATTGACAACCGATAAATTACTTTTGTCTGTCAATAAAAAAGACAAGTGAAAGATAATTTCACTTTAAAAATTCAAATTTAATACAAAAATTGATTAAATTTAAAAAAAAAAATTCATTCCGAAAAGGATAATTTCCGGAAAATTAAAAATTTACCAATCGATTTTCTGAAGAGTTCTTCCTTTCAAAAATAAATTTTTTGAATTTTTTAAATAAAAGTAACAATTTTTGATTTTTGAATTAATTTTTATCTAAATTAGATTTATTTTCCGGAAGTATTTATTTATTTATTTATTTATTTAAGGTAAATTTAATTTTATGGGATGGAATAATTGTCTAGATTATTCTTGAAGCTGTTTCAGGATTTCTAAAATTTTTCTTTATTTATTTAATAATTGTCAGGAATTTTCTCGATTTTACTAAAAAAAACTACAAAATCGTACAAAATTTTACCGAAATTCATACCAATTTAATTATTGAAACCCTAAAAGTAGTTATTTTTAAATTAAATTAATTAATTAAACGTTAATTTATTTATAATAATTTTCTGTGTTTTATTGGTTGCTTCCGATACTTAATTCAAAAGCAAGGGTATCATTATTTAATTAAATTAATTATATAAATTATTTTAAGAATTCATGAAGTAATCACCTTCTTCTATATAATTTCGTATCAACAGTAATTTAATTATAATTAAATTAAAAATATATTTAAAAGGCCATTGATTAAAAATCAATTGCATTGAGAAAAAAAAATTATTTTTCTAAATAAAATTTATTTTCTCGATAATAAAAACGAAAATAAACCCCACCGATGATTTAATTAATTAAAAATGGAGATATTCTAGGTTTTGAATCAATAAATATTTTATTTAATCAATTTGGTCATTCAAACGCTTTGAATATTTAGTAAGATTTTTTAAAATTGTCGTGTCGAAATTTTATAAAAGCTCCCAAAGCTCCCCAAAAAGCTTTTAATTAATATATGATTTATATGCATTTCGTAATTCAATTTCTCTCGGATTTAAAAAATTGAACTCTATTCGAATTTACATGTTCAAATTTCCTTAATTCTACATTAATTAAAATAAGGAATTGGGTAATTTTTTTTTTTTGAAATTGAGAAATTATTTAAAAATCAGAAAGTAGGAAAATCTAATGAAAATTATTGTCAACTTTAAAAATCATAATTTTCATGATTTTCCGATTTTCTTTAAATTATCCAATTTCCTTAATATTCATTAAATTTGATTTAATTTCTTAAGTTATATCTTACCTACATTTACGCCAAAATTTTATTAGGGAAGCGTTAAATTCTATCTAATCGTTCTCTTATAAACGATATACTAAGAAATGTACCTGCACTAATAAAACCCTCAAATAAGTAATTTTCTTAACGAACTTGATAAGAAATACTGCATCCTCGCACGACCAATAAATTGAACCAATATTTGTTCAATTATTTTTATAAAATTAAATAAAAGTGAACAAAGGAAGTATGAAAATTAATGAAGATAAAAAATATCCGTATTAATTATACTGCACATTTCTCGAAGATCGAAACAGGGTTGCCCTTCATGAATCCGGATATGGGTAAAAGTCTAGTATATCGGAGTAAATTTACCCGCCTGAAAAAATAATCAAATATTTGCATAATTACACAATTGCAGCGTTATGGGTTACATGTGAGATTATTCGCAATTTTCAATTGAATTCGCAAAGTATAAAAGGGAAGCGAATGCAGATCAAAGTCACCATTCAATTGTTATCACTTCAGTTCTAACAGTTTATACAAAAAAAAAAAATAAATTAAAGTAAAAAATGAAGTTCATCATTCTATTGGCTGCTTTAATTGTTGCTGTAGCTGCATTCCCACAAACATCCACAACAACAACCGGTGCAACCGTATCTGTAGCTGCAAATGCAACCACCAATGGTACAACAGTCGCTGATGATGTATCACAAATCGAAATGTCAACTGAATCACTATTGCTAGCAGTATATAATATTGTTACTTCACTTCTGAATATTGTATTGCGTCCAGTATCCGCTCTACTATCCGCTCTTGGTGGTCTTATCACCAACTTAGTTAGTGGATTAGCAAACGTCGTCAATGGTCTTCTTAGCCTTGTTAAAGGTCTTCTGGCTACAATAACAGGTTTACTTGGTAAAATAGTTGGTGGCCTACTTGGACTTATTGGAGATGTGGTTGCTGGTTTGATGAAAATGCTACAACCAATAATTGACGCAGTTACTGCACTCGTAAAAGGTCTTCTTGGAGCAGTTTCGACATTAGTTACCGGTTTACTTGGTTCGGTTGTTGGACTTTTAAAAGGACTACTACTTTCATTGGGCGTAATTGTTGGCAACTTATTAACGGGAATTACCGGACTTTTTTCACCCTTACTTGCCAGTGTCGACGAGTTAATAAGTGGTGCTGTAAAGGGGGTTGATGACCTAGTTGAAGGAACTCTCAACGGTGTTTCTGGCGTGGTAGGAAATTTAGCTAATGGCGTGGGTGTCATTTTGAGCAATGCAACTACTGGCGTTAGTACCGCTATTAGCACTGTTAATAATGCAACCAGTGGGGTTCTTAATTCAGTTGAAGGTGGCGTTAATACTCTCACTGCCTCTGTTGGGAGTACGCTTGGAAGCGTATTTGGTGAAATCGGAACAGGACTTAATCTAGGATAAGGACTACTCGGTCGTCAGCTTATTTTGATGCTATCTAAGAGCTCATATAATACCACATATTAACCTTCTACACTTTACGGGTGTAGAAGTAAATTAATTAAATGAAATCGGTTGTATTCCGAAATGTTAAAATTATTTTAAATACTTATCCTAATAAAATAACCGCAATTTAAATTGTTTTGTTTCAAATATTTCATCTACTGCACATCTAGGCAGGATTTGGGAGAATCTCAGAATCTCATGCTTAAGCAATTTTCTCAATCTTACGCTACCAAATAAGTATCCTTTCCTAACACGTCAAATATTAATGATTCATACATTTTGCAGAAGAACGATTTTGCAGGAATTTTAATAAACAGTGAGATTGGTAATAACCCTCACTTAATTTTAGGCCCAAGTAAGACAGGTATTTAAGATAAAAGTCAACTCTATTATAAAGCTCGCCCAAAATTTGGAAAACATTAAATTTACGAATGTTTAATTCGCCTAATTAATTTAATTTCGCCTAACGATTAATTAATCGTTTCGTCTTCACAAAGTTTTAATTCTATCAAGCTTTTTCCATAAGCTTTTATATTTTAATGAAATCTTCATAATTAGTTTTGTCATTAATTTTCAATCATATAAATAATCGGAATGAGATTATTTTTTATTTATTCTCAATTAAAGCTTTCTTTGAGCTTAAAATGGATTGATTGACAAATGACATCTTAATCTTAAGCTTTCAATGAGCTTTCGAGATTTTTTAAGCTTTAGTTTGGTAAAAGTTGAAATTCTATTAAAAGATCGTTATATGGGTAGAATATAGGTTTTTTGACGCAAAAAATTAAGTTCGAAACTTAGAGCTTTCGATGAGCTTTTAATAGTTTGGATAAGCTTTCTGCGATAATTCCATATTTCATTTAAATTTGACGAATCGGATAAAAATTGGATTCCAAATTATATAAAACGACATTTTAATTTTAAGCTTTCAATGAGCTTTAAAAAATTTGTAAGCTTTTTTTTTGGGAAAATTTAAAGATTCATAAAACGTTCGTTATCACGATAGAAAATAGATTTTAAAACGTAAAAATGAGGTTCGGAAAATAAAGCTTTCTGGGAGCTTTTAAGTTTTCGTTGAGCTTTTGAATGAAATGTTTAGTTCTGATATTGTTGTATTATTTCTCAACTAATTTATAAACTTCCTGCATCATTACATTTTTTTGGATCCGAAGAAAATGATCGGGAAATATCCGATAATAAAATATTTCGGTACACGCTGTTACGAATTTTTGTTTTTTTCTTAGATAAATTTCAATTTATTCGAAATAATATTTAATTTTTTTTTACCTAACTGTCTACGGAACTTCCTGCATTTTTACATTTTTTTCCGGCGGAAGAAGAAAGATTAGGATTTTTATTTTTGGCATAAAGGTCATCTGAAATTTTGCATAATTTTTAATGGATTTTCATAATATTTCCCAATTTTTAACGACTCTATCCTAGTTGATAGACCTGATTTTATTAATTAAATATTTTAATCTGTTGGATACTTCCCCTGATTAAAATTATGGATAACCGGGG
>JANTOP010003962.1:0-17611 GCA_027564815.1 Symmerus nobilis
CTCCCCCCCCCCCCCCCCTCACTTATATACCACTATGCCATATAAACCCACTGACAATTGATCTCTCGCGCGTCAAATTTGACAACCGAATATTCAGCCGTTTTGAAAATGTCAACTGGCCATAACATTGCGACTGTTATTGGCGAGATAGGCGGCGAAATCATCGAAAAAATGCTTCAAAACTGGACTATCAGAATAGCTTACTGTAGGACTAGTAGAGGGAGCCACATCATGAACGAAATTGTTTTTCATTTTTAAATCGGAGGCTCTAACCCTCACATATTTTCAAAAAATATTGATGTTGAATCATTAAACACACGTCCCAAGACCTTCCGTTGCTGCCAAGTGCTAATTAGCTTTAAATTTCATAAATAGATTTTTACCGGACGATTTCTTATTGAAACAGCGTTCCACCGACGCTTGAAAAGTACAGGATCGTACGTCACCTTGTTCCTTTTGATTATTTCAGTCTTATAAAGGGGCCAGAATCATTCTATTGGAAGGCACTGTGATACTGAAGTTGACACGTTGCATTATCAGACCAAAATAAAATTGGTTGTATTATAGGATGTTGATAGAGCGCAGTCCGCAGTCATGGCTTAGAATAGCTTTTAATTACTTATCTCGATAAATTTTCCTATTCATTGTATCCGTTGAAATATACGGTAGAGAGATTTGTCCACCTTGATTTATAACTTGCCAAATGAGCAGTTTACCTGGAAACTTTCATTTTTTGTACGATTTTATCTTCGTAATTTAGCTCAAGGTACAATTGAAACCCACTTTGTATTAATTTTCAGCAGGAAATACTGCCACATTTGGTTCCATCGTTTCTGAAGTAGAAACAAATCGTCACCTGCCACTTCATTTCCACACTAATTCCAAAAGCGGATACTTGATAAAAACACAATATAATTGAAACGGCACAGCCCTATATCTTTCGTGAGTTGATAGTTCAACTACCAAGAAAGATTCAGTTGATCTTTTGTAAGAAGAACTAAGTTAAGCGCTATGAATACTGAGTACCAAATACGCGTCGAGCTGCGAGGCTGTGTTCTATTACATCCATCCAACTAGAGAATGTCAAAATCATTCGTACAGGAATGAATGCGATATAATGTGGCAAATAATGTCGATGATTTATAGGAATGCAGATCGATATATAAATTTGACCAAATAGATAATAAAAAAAAAATTATTATGAATCTGTATTCGCAAAATCTCGGCTTAACACTGCATCAAGGACAAGCAAAACTGAAGCGCGCGAAAACATCTATCGAAAGTTTATTGTTCTATATTGGTTAACCTACGCCTACAGCCTGTTAAATACAAAGCAAAGGTTCATCTTTAGGGGTGCTTCTCCGAGCAAAGGTTAGGCACGTTTACCGACAACCTAACTATTCAGAAAATGCGGAAAATCTACCAAAAGGATTTGTTAGCGTCTGCTAAACATTTGTTCATCGATAAAAAGGAGAACTGGAATCTGCGGAAAAGTACTGCACTTCTATGCATTTCCCTGGAGATTACTGCACTTCTGCAAGTATTTCCTTCCTGCAGAATTTGTACGGAAAATTAGATTAAAATCAGAGAACTGCTCAAATTTCAATAAAATCTGAAATTTGACAAATTTATGAAAATTTCTATAAAAATTTAAAAATTCCAAAAAAAAACTTGACAATTTTATGAATATTGGATAATTAACATTATGAAAATAAACAGGCGATGTTTAGAATTTTATCGTATTTTTTAAAATTTCTTTTCGGCAATAATTTCATGAATTTTTCCGATTTTTTTTTAGAAATTTTCCCAATTAAATTAAATTTTCCCAATTTTTACCGATCAGAATCGCCGATTTTGAAGATTTTGATTTAAAATTTAACGATTTCTTATTTATTTTAATTCCTAATGAATTCCAATTGAATCCTAAATAAAAATCTACCAAAATGTATCATGAATTAAACGACAAAATCAAAAAATACCGTTGCGAGCCGCAACGCCTCAAGGTCGAAAACTCAGAATATTAATTAATATGTCCTGCCTAACGACTATACAAGTATGAACGAGTCTTGACCAGCAAATGAAATGCATAAGGTCAAGACTCGTTCATACTTGTATAGTTGTTAGACTGGACATATTAATTTTCTTAATTAACCTTATGTTAATAATAATGAGTCTTGACCTTATGCATTTCATTTGCAGGTCAAGCCCATTTTTTGGTCTATTACCTGGGCTATATGGCAAAGTGTGTTGCTTGAAGCGAAAAATTTATCGAAAAGATAAGTGCGTGCTAACACTGAGTAAATAGTACCCTTTGTATAATGATACGCTGACTGGTATTTCTGTAGATCATTATCAGGTTGATTAAGAAGGACTAATGCTCCCATTTGGAATAAACAGAAGGACGATAACTAGCAGAGATAACCAGAAATTATACTCACCGATAATTTAGTAGTTGTTACAAGCTTAGCGGGCAACAGGTTTGAGCGGAAGAAAAATAAAAACAAAATATTAAAATTCCTGGCTCCGGAAAATTTAATTTTCCAATGTGGCAGCTAAAGATTTGTCCAATAGAATGTTGAACGTTTGACATTCAATCAATTTCTTTTTTGATTTTTGATTAAATTTGAAAAATTATATTTCATTTAGAAATTCCGTACAAAAATCAAAAATTTTAGAAATTTTATTTTAAATGGATTTTGGGAATCAAATTACAAATTGGGTTCATTATAATTAAAAAAAAAATCATCACGACTATTGGTATGATTTCTTGATCATAAATTAGGGTCATGGCTACCAAATAATAATAAATAAAATAATTATCAACCGGAATTAATAAATACTTAGATGAAACGCATAAGAAAAAAAATTAATCAATTAATTCTCCAAACTGGTAAGTCGGTACGTCGTTCGCGTTCACACAAAAAATATTCAAATTGAAATTAATAGACGTTCTGTTTATCTCCAACCTATTAAATTGTAAAGATTATCTTTCAAATTGTTATTTTAAAAATTGGATTTTTCCATTACGGTTATATTATTTTTGAATTACTTGATGGATAAGAAGCACGAAATTTATCCGAAAAATAGATAACAAAACATTCCATTACCAGCTTTGTGTCGTAAATGTTATCTAATAGGCGGTCGTCATAAGCAGGTGAATCTTTCAAAGTCATCTGTGTGCTGTGTTATCTTTTCTTACAAAAAAAATGTTGTTTTTTTGATATTTTTGCCTTCTTTTTCAATTCAATTAATACATACAGCCACAGCCACTTGACTTATCAATGCTTTACAAATTCTTATTTAGGCTGGAATTTTCAATACTAATTGCAATTTATACAGTTAAAGGCAGGGAGATCAAACAAGGAAGCACAGGTGTTTCTAAAGTTCTACTCAAATATTTGCAGTCCCGTCAATTTTGAATAGCCTTCAACTGTTGTAAAATATAATTAAATAAAACGTTGTCTTTATCGTGACAAATTTTGTAATGCAAACAAAGTAGAGACAACCAGGAAATAAGGTTTTTCTACAGAATTATCTACCAGATAATAATATTATATTTAATTTATTAATCAACTTAATGTCTGGTTTATTTAATAAGTTCTCTGAATATTTGAATGTTTTTCCCTATTCAATATGTCATTTAGGAATTTTATAAAAAAAACATTGATATACAATTTATAACGACGGAATTCTCCATCAATTGCAATAATAAAAATGCATAAGAGCCATTTTACCTTAACTGCATTTAAAATTTGTCACTTGAATATTTGATTAGATTATCAAAATGATAAAAGTTTCTTTACCTAACTGTTTTCTTTTCTTTATATTTTTTTTTTCGTTTTTGATAAATCAAAAACCCCATTCGCGAATATTTAAAAATAAATAAATCAGAGATAACATAATTCTTCCAAATCCAAATCCGATAAAAATAAAAATTAAATATTCAAACCTTACCTTTCCTTTGTATGTTCTGTAGAACAGCTAACTGTCTTATTGGTAGAGTGACCTATCTTTCGTTTTAATATTCACGAACACGTAGCAGAAATGTTCAATCTCTGCATTAAGTCACAAAATATTGGATGAACAAAAAATTTATCAAAAGAAAAAAAATATTCAATTGAAACGAGTCAGCTGTTTCTTAGGAAATTGTTCGCTATTTCTAAAAGAGAATTCCTTTCATTCATATATTTACTTATTATTTATTGATTTGGCCAAATTAATTTTAGTCAATGGATTGACTATGTCAATATTGCGGGTGGCTTTGTGGTAAAATATTTAAATAAACCTATGGGATGGGAAAAATGCTGACGAATTTAACAGTTATTTTCTTTATTTAGTTAGCTAAATTCTAATTAACGCATTACGAAAATTTCGACAGAAAATTTATTTGGAATATTAAATGAATATATTTCGATTTTCGTAACTGTGAGTGGTTTCGTTCTGGGAGGTTTATTTTGTATGTTGAAAAAATATCAATAGTCGGGACAGCTATTCTAGGATATGCTCCAAATGTATAACAAAAATTTTTATTGGAGATATTTTCTTATGAGGGATATTTTATTTGGAATCTGGAAAATTTGAAGTGGGCAATTTTTTCGAGGAAGTTTTACACATTTCTTTGTACATTTCTGATTAGGACAATTTACATATTAATTTCTATGGAAATATTGTGTTTATTCAAGTGTGTATACCGAAAAATACAAAAATATCAAAACTATACTTTTCGTACAAAAGCTCTGCAAAAAGCTTTAACGATTTAAAATCTACTTTCTGTCCAAATAACGAGCCCTTAACAAAATTTCGAATTTTCCCAAAAAAAGCTACAAAAAGCTCGAAAGCTCATTGAACGCATATATGTATGCAAAATTTCAGGCCAATAGATGAATTTTTCAACAAAGGGCAAATAATAATGCATAAGTTGCCATCAATTCATTTCATTAAAGCTTTTGTAACGATTTTAATTTTCCACAGAGCTTTTTAACGAAAGTTTCCGATTTCATTAAAATTTTTTTAGTAATAGATTTAATAATGAATAAAATAATATTTTAATTAAAAACTTTCGATAAGCTTTTGGAAGTTTCTTAAAGCTCGTTGCAGACAATTTTAAATTTCAATGACGTTAAATTGGTGAGATAGAAAATAGATTTTATAGCGTATAAATTTGAAACGAATTTAAAATATTCATCCAGCTTTTAATTCTCACGGACCTGTTCAACGAAAATTTCGGATTTCAATTAATTTTAATTATTGGGAGACAAATTATATTCCATAGTGCATAAAATGATATTTTATTTATAAGCTTTTTCAGAAAATATTCTAAATAAAAAAATTTGAGTTAACGATTTGCAGCAATAACGGGTTTGTTAATATTTTAGGCGTGCTATGCACCTTCTACGCATTAGACTGCACGCCACTGGTACCAAAGGAAAAAAAATTCCCAAAAAATCATATAAAATATGTCGTCGTTCCAGCCTTTTCTGAATTTTTCAAATTTATTTATGTTTTCGCCATTTCGACTTTTCTCTCTTTAAACAATTTTCTTATTTTTTTCAACTCTATTCTAATCTTATCCTGATGGCGATATCGCGACTTTTCCTAATTTTTTTTCTTAGATTTTCCGGACTATGGCTCGTTTTTCGCAAACTTTTTCTATCTTTCCTCGGCTTTTAAGCCGGGGGTTGAATATCGACCGAAACTGCTCATTTTCATGTAAGTAAAAACACTTTCGACCATTTCCTGCGATTGACTGCAACTTCATTGAAACTGCTTTGGAGTCGCAGTTCAGTTGAGTCGCAGCCTCAGTGAAGTTGTGGTGTAGTCGACTGAAATCACGCTTGGACTCAACTCCAACCGTAACCTATGACGATTACAGTAACACTGAACTGCAAATAATCAGTTGACTGCACAATGATGCACATTGTGCAGTCAACGGAGTCGTTAGATTTTTTTTATTTGTTATTTGACGTAGCATATAATATGTCTCTAAAAATTCATAAAATTGCCACTAAGAAGTTTATACTGATGGCTTTTTGTTAATAAACAAAAGGGAAGACAAACTAACTGTAACTGTAATTTCAGTCAGCTTAAATTGGAGTCGTAATGTTTAATAATTATTTCTGAAATAGATTGCAATTCTGTTTGACTGAAGTTTGACAGTGACTGCACTGAAACTGAACTGCGTCTTAACTGATAATCACAGTTGAGTTACAGTTCTTGGAGCTTCATTCAACCGTCACCTTTAGTGACTTCTTCAAACACTTTCGGCATTCCACGAATTTTATCTGATTTTCCTAGGATTTTTCCCAAATAGTTTCTAAGCTTTCAATGAGCTTTTGAGATTTTTAAGCTTTTTCTTGAAAAAGTTGAAATTTCGTTAAAGTGTTATAAGAATAAAAAATAAATTTGTACACGTAAAGAATTTAGTTCAAAACTTAGAGCTTTCGTTGCACTTTTAATAATATAGTTTGGACAAGCTTTCTCCGAAAATTCCACATTTCATTTTAATTAAATGAATCGGATTAAAATTCGTTTACAAATTATATAAAATGACATTTTAATTTTACGCTTTCAATGAGCTTTCGAGATTTTTGATACTTTTCTTGGGAAAATTTGAAATTTCGTTAAAGGATCGTTTAGCTCTTTTCCGCAGAGCTTTTGTACGAAATGTTTAATTTTCATATTTTTGTATTTTTCCTCATCTAATTTATAAACTTTCCGCGCCATTAAATATTTTTCAAAATATCCGATTGTTGATTTTTTTTTTTTTAAATTAGTGATTAAGATAAAACGTAATTTTTGGGCAAAATAAATCAATTTTGGATTTGAATTAGGATTGAACGGAAAAAAGAATTATTATTATAATCACTCGTTTGCCACCACACGAGGTAAAAGTTACGTCTCATCCAATAAGTGACATAAAAATACCTCCAATAAATCGGTGTTCCCCATTATTAGTCGATTGGCTAAAGGGAAGACTAATTCGAGAGAGGAAGAACGGCTTACTAGGTCGGGCGATGGAAAAATTCGGGGGAGTCTGAGAACGATAGAAAAATATCAGAAAGATTGAATGAATTTGTGGAAAAGGACGAGAAAAGATGACATTTTTGTTACTTAGTTGAATATTCTATTTTTTAGGATTTTTTTACTGATTTTACCTGCTCTTTATTAACTTTACTCGATTTTTCCAAACCCTTACTGATTTTCCCCACTTTACCTGACTTTTTCTTGACTTTCTGGCATTACCTTCCCAAGTTTGCCGCAATTTTTCAGGCTGTTTCCATAACAAACCAGTAAATGGTCAACCCTTTACTTAATTAATACACGAATTGTAAAATGTATCTACAAACCAGTAGGATTCAAAGTATATTATTCATACTTCAAATATTCCATTATTATATATCCTCTTATAAAATTTGTATTTTATAAAAAAGCTGCAGTAAATATATTTATTCTCAAAATAAATAAAAATATTCGGCGAATAAGTACGTTGGGAGAGTACCTAAAAATACAAATGGAAACTACAATTAAAAGTGCTCGTAAATGTACAATAATGTTCGTTGTAGACTAATTCATTAATTAAAAATTATCTGTGTAAAAATATATGGTGTAAATTAAATGGACATAAAAACCTGAATCTTGTTAATGTAGACTAGAATCTAGATATACATATCATAAATCAAGAAATAAATGTTCCCGTCTACTGTTAGTTTAATCACTAACGAAAAATAGAAACTTAATAAATCATTTTGGAGAATATAAAAGTCTAGTACTAGTAGGTATACTAGAATTTGACCATAAATTGTCAAAGTTATAACAGAATTGATATCATTTAATTGACAGTGTAATGGTTTTAGCTGACATTTCCTCATAAATAGAATTGTAAAGCCAGCTGCAGATAAAAGGCCACTTAATATAAATTGATTACCGAACATAATTTTTAAAATTGGCCTAGGTTAATCAATATATTGACTGTCAATTTTTTTCTACATTATTATGCTAATTTTATTTTGTTTATATCTAGCCGGGGTAATACAACAAATAAACTAGTTTTTTTGATAATGTAAATAAAGAAAAAGTACGAGGAAAAAAATATTAATTGTTGTTTTCATTGATATTTTCATATCTTGACGTAAATTATGATACATAATCTTGCGTGTTGTTGTGATAAGAGGCGAATCACAATTTGACGTCACGTTATGGATATTTAAATTTTTAATGATCCTAATATTTTTTCTATTTTTATCCTTATTATTTAAATTATATTTTTAATTCGAGTAATTTATTCAGTATTTTTTTCTTTTATTTTCACAAAAAAATTGTTGCTTTTTGGAAAATATTAAAAATAGGAATTGACATGGAATTTTTCCCCTCTAGAGATTTAAAGATCTTAATTACTAATGTCAACAGTATTTATATTTTCTTGTTTATTATATTTAGTTTCTTATTTTATGATCTTTTGAACTCGGAATCTATCATCAAAATCACAGCCTACACATCCTTATCGCAGAAATTAGTTCATTGTTTAGACGTTTAACTTACTTAGTAAGAATTTTATATTGATCATGTGAGATTGATCGGAGATAATGATTCTAACTCACGTCATGGATCTGTGTTTCTCCAACTATTTTCTCAAGTAATATACAATGAAACTGAAATCGCTTCGAGCTAACTTGGCGAATTATAATTTATGATAGTAACTTGTTTATGGATTAAAACTTAGCAATACAGGCGAAACCTCCGTTTATTTAATAAAGCAACACGTTTCTTTCTTGCATGCATCCCAATTATTTTGCCCATGGTCTCCATTATCTTAATAATTAATTTTATTAAAAATAAAGTCTGCTAAATACGAGACAATTTCAACTGTTTTTCTCGAGTAAGAAATATATTTTAAGGCATAACTCCAGGTCAATGATTTGAGGTAGTCATTATTATTTTGTGATCAGCCAAATTCCGTTCTAATAAATCTCAAAATTTAAAATCGATATTTTTTCCAATCACAATCATATTGATTTCGAAACACAATACGGAATTGATTTTCAATCACAGACATTATTCGTAAAAGTACAAAAACAAAACTCGAGTTAAATAATATGAAAAACCATAACAATTTCAGTAAAAAGTCGGTGAAAACTCGGTCTTAAGTAAATGATTAGGACAAAATTTGGTACGACTAAGGAAATTCTAGAATGCTCTAGAAAATTTCGGTAGAAAGTTGATAAAAAGTCAGGAATGGTCAGGAAAAGTTGGATAAGTTGACGAAAATGTCAGTAAAAACTCGATAATTAGTTCAGAAGGGTCATGAAAAAATCAGGGAAATAGTCGAAAATAGTCGAAGTTGAAAAACTTGAAAATTGTCGAAAATGGGGGGTTTTTACCATTTCGGTAAAAAGTTGATAAAAAATCAGAAAAACTGTTATGCAAAATACGGTAAAAACCAAGGAATGGCGGGGAAAATGCCGGCAAACTGTCGGTTAAATTCTAGGTTCTCTGTATATTTGCGAGAGATAAGAGAATTATCGCGAAAAAAAAAATATGTAGAAATAGAAAATATTGAGAAAAATGTAGATGAAAAGTCGGACCTATCTAAGAAATCATAACATAAGAAATCTAGAAACGTCGGGAATAAGGTAGAATTATTAGCAAAACACAAAGGTCGAAGAAAAGTAGGAAATACTCGATAAACCTACGAAATATTTGCGACAGTCTGGAATTGTCGGAATTGTGAATCAGGAATGGTGGAAAAATTACGATAAATAGTCGAAATAATTAAAGATGGGATGGGAAGGAAATCCGTAGGCCAATTACCACTCGGTATTGATGGGAAGAACTTTATTCGTGTAAGGTCAAGAAGGGTTTATTATATTTCTTATTTAATTTGACTAACTATGATAGATTGTAAATTGTAAATTGATTTGGGAGAAGTCGTTGCTGCAACACTTACGTGGTCCACATTTAGCATCCCTTGTGCTGCTTCTCCCGGTGCAAATCGTTGCCCCTTCTAAAACCATTCTGACTGTTTAGCAAAGGTCAGCAATTTCCGTTCAGGCAACTCAGCAAAATTCTTGTTCCTTGAAACCCCATTTTTGTTGCCAATATTTGCCTAAAAAATGTCCAGTTTTAATAATTTTTTCAAGCATTTTCTAATACAAATATCCCTATCACAGCGTAGGACCCGAGGTCCATTCTCGGCTCGGGTCCTACTGGTCATAGTTTACTTGCTGATTTGGCTAGTCTATCAGCCTTTTCGATACAAAGATTGCCACAGCACCTCTTTATCCAACTGTCACTGAGCAAGAAGTATTAATACGATTGGGTAGTTGACGTCCATTCTGTACAGTTCTGCATATTGTACAAACACCAGCAAACGCTTTTTAGAGCTGCTTTCTTATTAGAAAGTATAATGACTTCCTTACTTATTTATTCAAAACCTCTCCTGGTGCCTTGGCTAAGGTCTTAGCTATAACTTTTTACTGAGTGTTTTACTTGTACCCATAGTATGTAAGTATCTTATTGGCCTTAGTATTTAAGTATAACATGGAACACTGGATTTTCTACTTTTTACGATCATTCCAAGGGTTTTGCTATAATAACAATTTTTTTTACTGAGTTTTTACTGATTTTTTACAGACTCTTTATTGACCTGTTCTTCGCTATTCCCAACATCTTCTGACCTTTCCGTAATTTTTTCTGTAAATTCCTAATTTTTTTTACTGAGTATTCACCTACTTTTTTTCTATAATCTCTCATTTTTCATACCTGTTCCTAGATTTTCCTATATTATATTCCTAACTTTTTACTGAGTATTTGCCAACTTTTATTTCTATCATTCCTAACTTTTTACTGAGTTTTGACATAAATACAAATTTTTTCCTGAATTTTTACTGACTTTTTAATTACCCCTTCTTCACCATTCCCAACTATTTCCGACGTTTGACTAATTTTTTCTGTAAATTCCAAATTTCTTATTGAATTTTTATCGACTGTTCATCCACCATCCCTGATTTTCGTATATCAACATTGATTTTTAACATCAATTTCCTCAAGAATTTGTGACTTTTTCCCCACCTTTATCTATTATCTCCATTTTTTCGAAACTCGACAAACATTTTTTCATAAAATGTATAAATCATAGGAGACAGAGGTTTTACCTGTAAAAAATACATGCCCACCTTCTATAAATAAATCGAATTGCATTTAATAAATTTCATGTAACATTATTGTTATATATTTTATGATTTTATGTTCTCAAACTGTGCAATCGGATTAATTGCACCATCACACCACATACCGATTTACAAAATGTTAATTTCTTTATTTTTACTTGTCCTCAATATCAATTTTCTATCAATTGCGGAACCCACCAATCCACACCAGAAGACTTATAAACGACTGGATAGACTTGTTTGATATTAAATGAAAGAAAAAAAAAACAATTTTATATCAAAAAATACTGAACTGAATTATAAACTTTCAATTTGAAAATTATAGGAGTAAAATTATTAGTTATTTAGTTTAAAATTACACTAAACGATATTGAAGAGAATAAATTGATAGTCAGCATAATGCTCATTGAACAAGTAAATTATAGTATGATTTTAATATGTAATAAATTTTGATATGAAATGATAATTTGTATACTCGTACAATTTAAATTTATGAAGTAAAACGTTAGGAAATTTATGTATAGTTCAAGTAGATATTTCATTAGATTTCGTTCGAATTCGCGGAATCGGATCTTCAAACTATTATCTTCTATTTTCAACGTTTTTTCTTGTTTTCTTGTTTCTGAATCTTACCACAATATTCATTACAGGCTTTCCATAGGGACGATAGAAAATTTTGAAAATTCAGTTTTAAACATTTCAAAATTTATTTTAATAAAATACCCCAATTCTCTTAATCGGATTTTGAATTATTATTAAAATCGGTTGTCCCAATTCGTTTTTAAGAAATATCTTTCAATTCAACTTGATATCCTACCCAATTTGTGAAAATGCTTGATCTGAGAATAACTCTTCCGCGGAAAGACCTATTGTTCCCTTCATTATTTCCTCTCCTTACAACTCTTTTAATTTTATTCTTGGCTGTTGTTTTTGTTTTGACGTATTTTTCGGGAGATGGTTGCCTTATAATACAAATACGCATAAAAGTGACTTTTAAAATTAATGAATTTATTATGTAATCTTGTACTTAAGTTTAAACATACAAGGTGTTACAATAGGCATTCTAAAACTATTATAACTAACTAACCGAAGGGTACAACTCTATATTCCATAGAATAGATCGATAGGCTGACATATTTTCGCTTGGGCAAATTTAGGGGACATAAGATAGCCCCGAGCTGAATTTCTTAAAGGATGCCTTTTAAATTTAGGACATTGTCTGCGGATTACCAAATGAAAACAAGTGGTAACCGGTAAAGAATAACTGATGTTAAATTTTTATATTTTGGCATTATTTCCTCTGGCCTTCCTAATCATTCTTCCAAACAGGCCCCCTGAATTTTCAAGGTGATCAGATATATTGGTTACTATGTTAGGGCGCTTTGCGAATGCTGTAACAGACATCAGGTAATTTTTTGAACCAAAACTTCGTATGTTTGTCCCCTTTTTGCCAGTGGTGTAATTAATTGGTCCAGCAGACTGATTTTAAATCGAATACTCGTATTAAGATTAAATTGAGATGGGTCTACGAAGGCTATCGACTATATTTAGAATATGTTAAACTTTAGTTGTAGTCATCAAGTATATATGAAATTTTTTCGAAATTGGAAAAAATTTTCAAAATTTAAAATAATTTCTGAAAATAGAAAATTGAAGAACTTCATGAAAATTGGAAAATATCATGAACATGGAATAATATGAAAATTGGAAAATTTTTTCAAAATTAGAACATTTTTTCAAAATTGGATTATTTTTGAAAATTGGATATTTTTTCAAAATTGTAAAATTTTTTCAAAATTAAAATATTTTTTCAAAATTGGAAAAAAATTTCAAAATTGGACAATTTTTTAAATTGGAAAAATTTTTCAAAGTTTAAAATAATTTCCGAAAATTAGAAAATTGGAACTTCATGAAAATTGGAAAATTTCATGAATATGGTACAATATGAAAATTGGAAAGTTTTTTCAAAATTAGAAAATTGTTCCTAAATTGGAATATTTTTTGAAAATTGGATAATTTTTTCAAAATTGAAAATTTATTTAAAATTTTTTAAGAATTAAAAAATATTTTAAAAATTAGGAAATCGGAAAACGTCATGAAAATAGAATAGGATAATTTTATGAACATTGGAAAATATGAAAATTGGAAAATATTGGTAATAATACGGAAAATTTATAGTTTATAGAGATTTTTAGGCAGGAGAAGAGTAGGGAAAGTAAGAATATTTTGGTAAAATGGGTGAAAATCAATCAGAAAAAATTGAGGAAAGACGGAATGTCGAATAAGTTTTTTTTTTCACTTCCCGTTTTATTAATTTTAAGGATTAAATATTAATTATTTTCAATTTAATTTTTAAATGGACGACCTGTGAATTTTAAGAATTATCCAATCGTATCGTAGAGATATATAATCTGATCGTAATCAGATTAAATGCAGAGTTAAACCTGAGGGTAGAGAGGGAAATTGTTATACAAACTTTTTCAAAAATTTACGTACAAATGTATGATCAAACAGGGGATAACTTAGGTGATCTATCCATATCATTAGATTAAGGAGTTTTTCCGTAAACTTATATTTGTAAAAATCTGTAAAAAATAGTCTTGTAAAAAATTCGATCGATTTTTTCTTTCGAAGAACTCAAAGAATTTCTTAGAAACAATTTTTTCAAAAATTAAAATATGATTCACGAAGATCAATATTTTTCAACAACAATCTCTTGGGAGAACTATATTTTCCAGGTAATTTTATTAGGCAATCGGAAAATCTGATTATTAGGAATCAAGTCCAAGAGTTCAGTGATAATATTAGTAGAACAAACTTTTTTAAAAAATTAACCCCCTGAATTTAGGGACGTCGATACATTTGGGTTCATCAGGAAAATTCTTATAATTCCTCGGAAGGTTTAAAATTAAATAATTAAATTGAATTACGGCTTGATTAAGGCGATCCAAAAATCGAAATAATTATTCAATAAATTCGATCATTATTTGTGTAAGATTTTTCTACGAATTTCTAACGATTGCCAAATATTTTCTAAAAGTGAGAAACGAAGAGATTTTCAAAGAATGCCATGCAATGGTTTAAAAACCACTGAATTTTATTTATTAAATAATTAAGATAGATTATAAATAAAAATAAATAAATAATTTCAATTGTTTTTTATAATCTTCATATTTCGAGTAGAATATTAATTTCGAGTTTAGCAATTCAATGTCTTCCGTGTTTGCCAGAGATTGTACAGTTAAATAATTATTTTTATTTAATTTTATTATTATTATTCTTCGTTTATTTTTTTTTTTATTTTTTTTTTTTTCATTAAAATAAAAATCTATAATTAGTTAATGGATAATTCTTACGCGTTAGTTGAAAGAAAAAATAATAATTTTTTCAAGCGATTTCAAGTCATATAAAATCATAAAATTGTTTGTTTTTCAGTCATAAAGTATAGTTTTTTGTAAAAGTTTATTCTCCGTGTTGGAATTTATACTCATTCTGACATACCTTGAATATCAAAAACTTATTTCTACGTTGTAAGAATCACAAGACTTTATACCTCAAATAAATCTGTTTTATTGCAAATTCTATTCGGTAAATCTTAATTATCGAATCCCCTCTAATCGATATTATTTATTAGCGAAATAATTAATAAGCAAGGTTCTTTAATTTGGGATGGTAATCTGTATGACTGCATTTCATTTAAAATTATTTATTTTCTTCTGATGCCTCGATGACATCAATTGGATGGATTCGATTGTTTAAATAGAAAATTTTAATTTATTGAAATTAAATTTTTGGAATGCTGATCAGAAAATCTGTTTAAATATTTTGATCACGATCATGGGCTACATTCAATATTGGTTGAACGTCATCCCATAGCTGGGTGATGAAGGGATGGATAACCGTATTTACACTTTAAATAGAAAATCTTTGTCGTTTGTTGATTCAGTAAAAAAATGTTTTCTAAACATAATATCGTCATTAAGCAATAAAATGTTTACATTACAATTTCCATCAACATTTTCAAAATAGCGGATATCAAATATCGAATATCAAATGCAAATCAACCAATTTTTGAGAATAATGTATCCAACAGGATTCGACCGTAATATTTGGGATTTTCGGAATAAACTGGCATTAACTCGATATATATTATACGATTTTAAGAATTTTTAAAAAAATAAATGGAAAATAAATTATTTAATTATTGTTTTTATTAATTTAAATTAATTAATTTAATTAGTTTAAATATTGCTAAACATGAGGACAAATACTCGGTTATATGATGGTGATGCTGTCTATACACGCGCCTTACACCTTGTCATAAATTCATTGTATTGGTTGGGCGGCCGGCAATCAACCACCCAAGCAACGTCGAATGGTAAATGTCGCTAATAATAGACATACAATTTTGTCTCAATTTTTAGAAAATATTATTCAAATTCTTCATTTAACTTCGAGAAGTCTATACGAAAGTGGTAGGAAATCTTAATTTTATGTGGAGTCTGTTGGCTGTGTGGATTAGATCATTTTTATTTAATCAAAATTTAAATCGTAGGAAACCCAGATTTTTCATGTTAATTATATTATTAATAACTATCTAGGTAATCATTGTTTGGGAGCACCAGAGATGATTAGATCTTGAGATCGAAATGACCGTATGGTTAACTACTAATCCTCATGATAATTATTAAATTAGATTTTAAAAATTCTGTAAATTATAGCAGATAACTTTTGAAATTTATATAAAGGACCGATGTTCCTATGACTATCAGTTCAGTTCGTTGATTAAATTACAAAATTATTTAGTAGTTCAAATGGTTGGATCATTTTCGGGCAAGAATAAGCATTCCCGTTCCTCTGAAATATATTGAAATATTAAATATTAAATGTAAAGAAAACAAAAGGAACTCAAATAACACTAGGGGTCCAAATAAAAAATGGTGAGACCGAGATGCCACTTAACTTTTTTCTCGTATTTTGGTTCGATAAACATGAAAATCAGAATAAAAAATTTTTCTATCGATGGGATTTCGAGATCCCATCAGATTTTGAAAGTTTTTTCCTATATCGAGAAATTTGAATATCAGACATCGCGACATTTGATCTGGATTTGCCGATTATTTTCTTCGGAGCCGAAAAAATTTAATGATGCAGGAAGTATATAAATTAATTGAGAAAAAATACAAAAATATCAAAATTAAACTTTTCCCACAAAAGCTCTGCAAGAACTTAAAAGCCCTCAGAAAGCTTTATTTTCCAAACATTATTTTTTACGTTTTTAAATCTATTTTCTATCCAGATAACGATCTTTTAACCAAATTTCAAATTTTGCAAAAAGAAAAACGATTCAAAAATCGCGAAAGCTCATTGAAAGCTTAAATAAATATATTTTTTTTTATAAAATTTCGATTCGAATTTTTGTCTCAATCATTAAATTTAAACGAAATATAGAATTTTCTTTGAAAGCTTATCCAAACTATTAAAAGCTCAACGAAAGCTTTGAATTTTGAATTTAATTTCTTACGTTAAAAAATCTTTTTCCTATCCAGATAACTATCATTTAACGAAATTTCAACATAATGCTTTAAAAATCACCAAAGCTTTTTCAAAGCTTTAAATTAAAATGTCATTTTATATAATTTGGAATCAAATTTTAATCCCATTCATTAAATTTAAATGAAAGATAAAATTTTCACAGAAAGCTTATCCAAACTATAAAAAGGTCAACGAAAGCTCTAAATTTCGAACTTAAATTATTACGTTTATAAATCGATTTTCTATTCAGATAACGGTTCATTAACGGAATTTCAACTTTTTCCAAAATTAAGCTTTACAAGTTTCGTAAACTTAAAAGCTTAATATTAAAAAGCCATTTCATTTTATATAATTTGGAATCTAATTTTTATTGGATTTATTACATTTTGATTAAATACGAAATTTTCAAAAAAAATGTTCTCAATCCACTGTAAGCTCAAAGAAAGCTTTAAGTTTAGAATTGTTTACGTTTTAAAATTTATTTTCCATTCAAAAAACGGTCCCTTCACATTATTTCAAATTTTCCAAAAAGAAATGCTTCAAAATTCTCTAAAGCTCATTGAAAGCATATAAATAATTATGTAAAATTTCAGGCCGATAACTAAATTTTTCAAGAAAGGGTAAACAAGGATAATGAATGCCTTCAATTCTTCCGATTTCATTTAAATTTATTTATCGGGAGATAAAATAGATTTGATAATGATTAAAATAATATTATATTTTAATTAAAAGCTTTGGATAAGCGTGATGATTATTGACAAAGTTATTAAATAAAAAAATCAGGTGTGCTCTGCTCCTTCTGAGTATTAGACTGCACGCCACTGAATAATGGATATGGATATAAGAGAAAGGTGTTGTTAATAACTAAAAATTGGTTTAAAATAGTTTAATTTCAGGTATCTACCCCCCCC
>JANTOP010003973.1:0-17609 GCA_027564815.1 Symmerus nobilis
AATATTTGTGAAATCACAATTTTGAAATAGTACCTTGAAATCAATGTTGTAAATATTTTTTGACAGTGATAATAACGGCTGCGCTTAATTTCTCTGTCCTTAACATTTATAAGTTAGTTGATAGATGGCAATAAAATTAGTTTCAAATTTAAACTTAAAGCGGTAACACTAATTTTACCGTTATTATACGATATCGTTTATAATTAGGATCTCGTTTATAAATAGGTACGTTTACGTTATTATGTGTATGAGTTTCTTGAATTCATCTTGAACTCTGGGATTAATTTAAGGTACGATTTACGATTTACTTATAACGATTACGTATAATCGTCTTTCTGTTTTAAGATAATTTCTTTTTGATCATTACGGAACGGAACTCTTAATTGCCACTTAATGTCCGGCATATTTTTATATAACAATTTTATTCATATCCTGTATCTTATATAAACTTATTTGGAAGAAAATCCATTCGCAAATCAAATTAATATGAAACATTGTCGAATGGTTAATTGTTGAGGTTCCTTGAAATCCGACTACCTTCACACTGTCGAAAAATAAAAGAATTATATCACATTTCGTATTTAATATCCCATCACATTACCTTTTATTAAGTATAACCATCAGATCAAGGCAGGGTAAACTCATCTCATCTCCGGTAAACTATAAGTATAATATAAATTAGTCATTATGTAACTTTGTTACAAATCATATAATTATACCAATCTTAATTCCCAAGTAAATTAAAACAACATAAACAACTTTTATATCAATGGTCAATATATCGTATAACGTATATAACATACATGCCAATTATATAAATGAAGGAAAAGTAGAATATCCATATCAGGCTGGTTCTTATTTTGTTTCCAATTTCAAACATTTGTAAATATCAAAGATTCTAAGTTAATCGTAGTAAGCAGCTCTCTAATGAATTAATATTTGGAAATATGTTATATCAAATCCTAGTATAATTTACATGGGAAAATGTTCATGATGTTCAGTTTTGCACAGATTTTCGTCTCAGTTTTTTAGAGTTGAAATTTATAAATTAAAATGATAAGATCAAGTTATCAGATACAAAGCAATTCATAATAATCGATCAGCCTAATTTGAACAAGTCCTTATAATACTGCCAACTAACATAATAGCTTAGTATCACAATCAATCCATCTCCAATTTCGCCACCATCTATGGATACAATACCGATTAATAAGTGTCGATTATGTTTGATAATATCTTACCGGTATATTAAATCGCAGGTAAAGAATAAAGGTGCTATAATACAATAAGATGATGTTCTTAATTAGCCTATTAACTGTATACATTTTCATCTGTTCTTTATTACATTCTTCTATTCACTTCATCAACCAAACCGTACTAAGTGTATAAGAAAACAGGGAAAACACGCCGTCCTCCATGAGAGTCCATTAAGATGGCTTTTATGAAAAAAAAAATAGTAACACAATGGGTGGGTCGGTAACGAATCTGAAAGAAAATGAAAATATATTGTTATTCGGATGGTGGGAGAGAAAGTCGGGAGGAAAGGAATTGTTTTGTTCAAGGATTCATCAATATTTTATGTGGGCGCCCACCACCACCAACCATATCCAAATGAATTTAACTAGATGTGGTGAGGAGTTGTATCTAATTGTAGAAGATATCCATTAACTGACATGTAATTGGATGTATAACAAATTTTTCCAAATTGGTTACACAGAAAATAATAATTATTTTCTTAAGTTGGGCTGATGATATTGCTAAATAATTTTCTTATAATTCTCGGATAGAAAAGGATATCATAAATTTCGGATCGGCAAGATTCGTATATATAGACGATAAGGGTTGAATTAATTAGACCTCTCTTTAAATTTTAAAGTTTTAATTTTCATTTACTGATATTTTTATTCGGGGAATACCAACATTTATTATTCATTCCTCTCAAATTGTATCTCTGCTTAAAATCTTTTGCTTCACTTTGTTTGAAATGATAAATCGGTAATTATTATTCAAAGTTTTCCACAAGAAGAAAAATGATATTACGAAAAAAAGGGCAATGGAAAATAGAATTGTTCTCATTCAACCGGAAATTCCTTTATGTTTATTGCCCTCGAGAGCTATTTCAATTTGAGGTTGAAGACAACCAAGTTACAATTTGTTGAAAATTAAATTTCAACAAAACGGATACTGAATGCGGAAAACGGGAGAACCTACAAAAGAAATGGGAACAGTATATTTATTATATGAAATGACTGTGTATCCGGGAACAAAGGATATAAAATTTTAATATAATAAAATATCATAATAATTGTCATGCGAGTCAGCTTTCAGAAAATAGAAATTATTGACTTGCAGCGAACCCATCATCTTCAACGATGTTTTTTAGACGGGGATTAAAATGGTTCATCCTCGCTGGTATTTCTTTTAATTATAATGAATGGGATATGACATTTGAGGATGGTAACACATCCAAGACTATGTCGTGATATACATTATAGTCATGTATAATATAAATTTAAATTTGGAACTGTTATTTTTGTAAATTTCCATATATTATAAACTATACATACACCAAACCTACTGTAAATTGACATAGATTTCATAAATACCTCTGAATTTCCAAGAGACATATTTTATTTGCACGAAAACCTCTCCAAAAAATTTCCAGAAAATAGTTTGGATGAAAAGTTTAACTTTCAACATTTAATAGTATCAGAGGTGGCGTTGGTCTACATTGATGGTTAGCATACATGAGACGTTCTTTAAATGCAAGCCAATTTACAAATTTCAATATGTTATTTTAATTAGTTAGAAAAACTTTCAAAATTAAATAACAAATTCTTCAACGTTCCGAAATACTGGCATATAATTAACATAAATTTGGTAAACTTTATGTTTTCAATAAACAATTTCCATACCGTATCCGGGTATCCGTCCCTGGGAAATTTTTGTAGGTTATTGCAATAAATTCTGTAATGCTCTTATTCTACTAAAATACGATCCATATAAAACTAACATTTATAAAATCGTTTGCATATCTTTTTGCAAATATACATTATACAAAATTGCAATAATATTTATGTGTGTAACATACATCTATGTATAGCAAGACGTGCATATCCTTGGTCGTGAAATCATATGTGGAAGGATATAATATTGTACTCGCGCCAAAGACCACATTATTATTATTACTATCAAATAGACTGAGTACATTAAATTCTCGTCTTACACAACACCCCAAATGCCATACCCAAATAACTCGGAACTCTTTATCCAGACAACATACGAATGAAAAACCGATCCGTCTTTTATCGTCCCAGAAGAGTCTGGCATATATTTATCGAGACATTTTATATATACGCTTGCTTCGGAGGAGTAATTTTATATCCCCAATGAAAAAGAAGGTATGCAATTGCAATTTCTTTTGATATAGCACATGCATCCCGGTCTTCAATTTACCCATTTTGAAAGATTTAAGGAAAATCGGTATATATATTTTGTTACGGTGGACGGAATTAAATTTGGGCTAACAAATATAGTGAATTGTTCCCAATATCGGCAGGAATTTTATAGGAATAACTATTAAGTGATCCACTCTTTATAAATTTTAATGTATATTTCAAATAACTTTACTTTTCTTTCAATAATTTCTTTCAGAATTTACTGTCCGGGGACTAAGAAATGTACGTGTCACCGTTCCCAGTGCCGTTGAAAGTGGCCGAAATGCTGTACTAAGTTGTGAATATGATTTGGAAAGTGACACAATGTATTCGGTGAAATGGTATAAAGGGCGCCGGGAATTCTTTCGGTATACACCGAAGGAGATACCATCGATGAAAGTGTTTCCACTAGTTGGCGTATTTGTTGATGTAAGTGATTCAACGATAAGAATGAAAGCAAGTAAAATATTGGGAGTAGTAGTTATATATGGCGGTGGGATATCCTCGAACCTCGATCTCTTTTTACTATGAAGTAAAGAGACAAACTTAAAGTATATTCCAAGAAAATAGTGGAGTTTTGGTAGAATAAAAGAACAAAGTAGAATTTTTTTCTCTGAGGAGAGAGTCCATTATAACTGTTCATTCTTGTTGCCTGTTCTTCATAAATGCAGACACCACAGCAGAACAGAAGAAGTAGTAATTTGTTAAATTAAACATGAAATGTATACGTTTTGTATGCATTAAATTGCATATATTCGTATAAATCCAACGGGTGGATTCAGTATGAAAATGGAATGGAGTATATCGAGTGTCATCCATGAATGGAAATGTATATTTTTCTGTATTATTGTATTTTATATCCTCATCTCTCTAGCGCTAATGGAAAAACAGCAAATTCAATTGTATGATGGAAATATGAAAATTTATTGGTTCGGTGGGTTAATACACGGAAATAATTAATCATAAAAATTATCAGTAAATCGATTACGGAAAACAGTGAGTTTCGCATTGGTTTACTGTAGATGTACTGTAATGAGTCGATCGGTATTTCATTGGTAGTGAATTCTCTCCGTGTAGTAATTTATCCATATTTTAGTTTTTTCTAGCATATAAAAGGATCTAACCCAAACACGGTCAATTGTTACAGTTTCTTGTTCAATTCAAAAGATAGTTATATATATTGTAATGAGATCAATACAAATCAATTGAGATTGATTTATGAGGCAATGCGACAATAATTACATAACAAATGAATGGAATTATTTATGTAATATAGGTGAGTGAGATAAATGCACCATTAATGCATATAAAATAGGTGTGCCTATAACTCTAACAATGATTTTCAAACATTTTGGACATATTGAGTAGCTTTAACGGCAAATAAAAAAATTAAAAATTGTGGCATTTGATGGACTAATTGGACCGGTTTTTTTTTTTAAATTTAATGTAATTTGTGGTAAATGCAATTTATTACAATTTAATGTGCTCTATCACTTACAGGAAGAGATTATGAACGCTCTTCCTTTCCATTTGTATCATAACTTTTTCTCTCTAAAGAACACATAACAACCACCAACAGAAAAGAGAGACTTGATCTCATTCATGCTAACAAATTTAAAAACTTATATAACAAATTATGTCACAAGTTGAATAATATACCAACACTTAACACAAAACTTTTGCCAATCTAACGAATATCAATGTTTCTTTAGAGTCAGGGTAGCTATTAGGTCTGGAACCAAAATTTCCCCTACCTATAAGCAGGAGAGATTTTCTGCTGTAGTCAGAGCAGAACTCGCGAAGATAATTACTAACTTTAAACATAAATACATTGCCATACTACACAAACTTCCAACAATATGCTTACACCAATGTACAAAAACTTGGACCTCATTTTGAAACAACATAATGATTTAATTGTTGTTAAAGCTGAAAAGGGTGGATCGTCTGTCTGTATGAGCAAGAATTATTACACTCAAAAATTGAAAGATATCTTGAATGACATTTCCACATCCCAACTCCTAAATCGTAATCCTCCCAAAACACTTCAAATAAAAAACAATAGAATTATTAATGAACTAGTATCTGGTATTTTCCCTAAAATTCATAAATCCGATATCCGTTTATATCCTGTCGTAGTAGTTTTATATACACTCCATTCAGCAAACTATCCAAGATGTTAAGTAACATACTTAGTAAATTAGTCTATAATGACAAATATACCAAAAAAAAATCCTTTTTCTTTTAAAAAACTAATTAATGTCAATATTGACCATGATGAAAAGCTTGTCTGTTTCGACATTATTTCCCTACTTACAAATATCCCTGTAAACCTATAGTTGTTGATATTATCGAAAACCTTTGGTCTAATATTATTGTACATCAATCCCTAAATCCACTTTTTTCAAAATGCTCCGTTTCTGTTTGGTAGGTGCTAACTATTTCTGTTTTGATGGTAATTACTCGAGTCTATGGCATGCCAATGGGTAACTCCTTGTCTAGCGTATTGGCCGGCATTTTAACAAAACATTCACTGTTGAACTAGAAAACAATTTACAACTTCCCTACTTAGACATGATAATTCATCGAGATTCTGACATTATTAACATAGACTGGTACCAAAAACCAATACATTCCAACCGCATCCTAAATTTCCTTTCCAACTACCCTGATTTGATACCAAAGGTCATTACCCAGATTTTAAGAACGCCACTATTATCGATAGAGAATAGAAATATCAACAAAAAGTTGACATTAGAAGCACTACACATTTACACAAACAATAGCATGAACGCCAAGAGAGACACATATTGTGCCGGACCCGAGATATTCTCCGGACATTGCACCTTCTGATTATGTTTGTTCCGACGGATGCAGTATGATTTGGCAGATCACCGCGGTTCACTTCTTTCGCAGAAATCGTAAATTGGCTCCAAACATGGATCGCCTCAAAAGTCGAATCATTTTTTCGAGATGGAATTCGAAAATTTCCTGAGAGGTGGAAAAAAGTAGTAGCCAGCGATTGACAATACTTTGAATAATCTGTTCATTCTTTTTGTTTTGAACTTAATCCATATTTGAACACAAAAAAAATGGACGCACTAATTTCTACAGTAAATTAATTAAATATAGTGAAACAGGGAACATAGTTGGATATAAATAATATCCTATTGCCGGCTGACCTGAAATTTGCCCGTTATCAGAACCAATATTAATTGGAACCGAAATAATAGTTAAAAAAAATCCCCATCTATAATCAATTTTCTGAATTCATCTCTTTCAACTATTATTTTTAAGTTACGAGTCTTGAACGGATAGAAAATGTTCCAATCTGGGTGGATCGAAATAAAATATATAATTATTCTTATAGCCAGCCGGCTTATACATTGAGTTATGGAAGGTCGTGTGAAATTGCCATAGATAATGAAAATTTATTTTATTAAAAAAAATTGTATTTCCTCTGAACTTTCAAGATAATAATTTCGAGAAATGCGCACCATAATTTTTGTTAATGGTTGGATTTCACACATGTGCTGATTGTTAAAGAAAATGTTTTTACATCGAACCCTGTATCCCATTTGAAAAAACATTTTCATTTACCATTTTTGATTTTTCCTTGTTATTATTATTACGATTATGTGTTTCCATAGAATTTTGAAAAATGAAAATAACGAATAGAGATGAACGGACAGGCAAGAAAAACACATTTAATTTTCATTCACGATTCATTTGTTCCATTCCCAAACTCTAAACTCCTAACAATCATCTCTGTTATAAATATATCAGTAGAATGAATTTTGTGAACAGATAAAAATTTCGGTTTATCGTTCCGGGTAGGTGGGTTCAAAACTACCCATTCATACTTCTACAATCACCTTATCGGGTACATATTCAATAGACAGGAACAGAAAAAAAACAAATAAAACGAGAATAATATACAATATTTTCGGGTGGGGGTCGGTAAAAGGAATGACTTTTCTCTGATGGTATTTTTGTAAGATGATTGTTATTTTTTCTCAAGTAATGCCAGTGGGTAAAGTACACGAGTAGGCTATTTCTTGTAAAGACAATATTGTTTCTTTTCATTTTTCCAAAATAAAAGAAAATGAAAATCGAATGTGAGAAAAGAAAATGAATTTTTTATTGATATTGGGCAATTTTCCACGACAAGAAATTTACATCAATGATTTTCAAATTTCATTCAAATCATCCGATTCATAAGTTGCTCGCAAACAATAGAATTATAATTTGTTATGCGAAAAATAAATCGATTCAATTTGAAGTAAATTTATTGACTGACAAAATTCAGAGGAAGCAATCATAATAAAGTGAAACCAATGTAAAAAAAATTAGATTACAAAATTGGTTATTGGTACAGAATGGATAGAAATATATCTGATCTCGATCCACCCTAAATTTTTAAGGAAGGATATTTTTTTTCGCAGGGAATTTTTTTAGGTAAGAATCTAGTTCATTGATAATAATGATTATTATATTTAACCAATTTAGATGTATGCATCAAATGTAACCCATTTAACATTAACGAACGTATCAACAATACTATCCGCAAAATATACATGTGAAGTGTCAGCGGATGCCCCATCATTTCAAACGTTTATTGTTTCGGGTGAAATGGATGTCATAGGTTTGTATTGAACAAGAAACTTCCATATATTAAATTGAATTGAATTAATTTGTCTATTCCCAGTTCCGCCATCAAAATTGCCACAAATAACTGGCACAAAACCATACTATCAACCGGGTGAAGTATTTCAAGCGAATTGTACGTCAGGCGGTTCAATGCCAGCCGCACAACTTGAATGGAAAATAAATAAATTTCCCGTAAGTATTTCATGGAATAAAGAGATAATTGAAATTAATTTGCCAATAGAATTAATAAATCATGGATGTCCAGGTAGTTAAGTTATTATATGATAGATTGACGGGCAGAGCCGTCGCCAGAGCACTAAGCGCCCGTGTGCGGAGATGTTATCTCCAAGAATTATCTCCAATGTACCAAGAATTGCATTTTTATGGTACGTTGCTGTATTCTGATCACTGTTGTAGTACTTTACTTTTTTCTTATCTTCCTCGTCCACCAAGTCGATTGAATCTTTCCGCAGACAACTGCAGTAAGCTGAGGTTAATAGCCAAATTATGTAGTTTTTTAATATATATAAAAATATTTAATCCAAAGTCCAATTTTTTCAAAACATCTCAATAATCGTGAGAATAAATAAATAAATAAAATTAAATAAAATTTCCACTTCCGCCATTAGAAATAGGTTCAAAAATTATTGAACCTTTGAAATTCAGATATCGAAATATAATTTAATTTTGTCAGTTATTCAGTATCGAGGATTAGTGTTTATGCTTATACATCATCCTACATGAAGGAAATATATTACTCTAATGTTTGGCTTACTAAATATTAATTTTAATTGCTCGTAATAACGCCCGTTTATAGAGACACCCGTTTGAGATGAACAACCTCGCTCCTATAGAAGCGACGGGTCTGTTCACGAACTGCTATCACTGATTCCTATATTGAATTGTAAATTTATTCTAACACGAAAAATAAATGGTTCCTATAATTCGACAGTAAATAAAGGTAAACATCGTGGAGCTAACAGGGTTTTTTGTCATTCGAAAGGAAAAAATAATGTTACAGATTCAATAATTTTCCTTGGATGTGAGACGGGGGAATTTACTACACAACTCACGCCCATAAATTTTGGTATTTATTTCCACAGTTGAATATTTCTTTAAATATTGGAAATACAGTACATTCACTTATCAATATATTTTCCATCGTAAAAATGTGAAAATGATAAAAAAAAAATAGGAAAATTGATTTTATTCGATTTTCCATCCCGTAACAGGAAAATTCGCATGTATATTAGGGTGGTTCGGTTGATCCAACTTTAGATTTTTAAATAAGTCGGGGTCTCAAAAAATGATTTATAGAGTTTTGACCACTTCCAGAAAACATAATTTTTTCAATATATGTTCAAAATTTGCACCAAAATGATTTATGTTTTATTGACACTTTTCTGGTAGATATTTTTGTTTGCTACACTGTCAATAAGAAGTTTATTCATGAAAACATTTAACTAGAGAAACCTTATGTTTTGAAATATTATATATAATATAAGAAAAATCTGATATTCGTTAATTTAGTTCAACTTTTTTTTAATCATTTGGAAATTTTTTGAGGGAAAAAGTTAATTCGTATAGAAATACTTTTGTTACGATATACGATGTTACGAAGTCTCCTTCAAGGGCGAACAATGTCTTACCTCTCGTGTCGTATTAGACCATGTATTAGACATTGTCAGCTGTTATTCGTTTCAATAAACCATGTTGAGCTTGTATAACCGTTTCCTACATTTTACTGCACAACGATGATTCATCATCGTCATTGATTATTGCATTCGTTGCATTTGTACGTACTATTCGCTTGTGGATTTGTGTTATTTGTGTAACCGTTCAACCAAATTCGCCTTCTTATTCGTTACCGGCAACCCTAATTGGACCGAGTTATGCAACAACTGACTAAGCGTCATTTTTTCGAAAATGAGGTTTTTGCTCTATCGGATAGTTTAGTAACTAATGCGTCTTCTCACATAATATTATAACCTAAAACCGACTGAAAATATTTTATTTTTAACAATGCAATGCAATGTTTTACGTATTCTTTATTTATGTTTGAATTATTATATTTTTTTTACTTTAAAATAAAAATTGAATTTGAAATAAGTATACTAATGTCGCTTGGTCGCACTGACGTTGTGAAAACCACTACTATACACCAATTTTTCGAAAAGCGACCAAGCGACATTTTCTTGAATATTTGCATTTTGGAGCCACCTGGACCTATTCTTGCATTAGTATAAGTAACTTCAAATTATCTTCTATGAAAATAATCAAAGATTGGGCAAAAATATCTCACGAATAAGTTTCAGCACACTCTTTTGCTAAAAGAGCTCTCCTGTAAAGTTTGGGTTTTGTCGTTTAGTCGGTTGTTGCATAACTCGGTCCAATTGTCATAAGCGCTTTACAATTTGGGTTTTCGTTAATCATTCCATTATTTTTTCGCTCGTTCAATTGCACAATTGTCGTCTGGGTAATTTATGATCATTGCACGTACCGTTATTTGCAATCGTTAATTGAAATTGGATCCAATTATTCTCCGTTTAATTCGTTCGTTCGTTCGTGATCGTTTTCTGCAAATTTTTTTTCTTTAATTAATATAACCGATTTGTTGGAAAATTCGAATTCGTTTTACAAAACAGTCATTAGATTTTTATTATATTGAACTATTTCTGAAATTATACATAAAAAAAATATTAGTTTCTACTTAGGTCAGTAATAGGGTTGGCTAACCGGTCCATTATTTTAATAAACGGTTACCGGTTAATTTCTCAAGAGCTAACCGGTTACTTCGCAGCAAACTATTTTGTTTTTATTTTTCCGTATACCCATGTAAATCAAAATAAGTCATGTGATGTCAAAAGTCAAGTCAAGTCAAGTCAAAATGTTAGTTCTTCAACAATTATAATTTTATTCAATTCATAAATTCAGTTAAACAACCAAAAATAAACCATATAAAAACCCATGTGTTTTATTTATTTATTATCTTGTAGTTGTGCAACTCTAATAAAATAAACTTTCACATTGCAAATAGTAAAATTTTGTTCAAAAGCTCAATAAAAGTTTTGCTAAATAGCTTTTTAAATTGCAATTTTTTTACATGATTGTTGATGAACACTCTGTCTATTTACTCTGTATGAATTATATTTACTATTATGAATGTACGCATAATATTTTAGCGATTCACACAAAATTGGTTAACCGAAACATATTAACCGGTTAGTGGTTATCGGAAAATGGACCCGGTTAACCAGATAACCGGTTATCCAATCCCTACTCAGTAATACTTGGGAATTATATTATAAATGTTTAATACAAGCCTAACTCTATGGCCTAATTAATAAATTTACTGGCAGTATCTCGGTACATTCCATTTTAAGTGGCTGTTTTTGCTCACTTCGTGGAATTTTTCTTGACAGGTTTTCCTCCAGAATTTGACGTTGGATCTATCTTCACATGATCGTCTTCATCTTCCGATTCACTGTCCCACCTAGCAAGCATTTCCATAAAAGTACATCACCATTCATTTCGTTTCAATTTTCTTATGATTTCTATGTAATACCCGGGTGTGCTTGCTGTTAAAGTAGGATACCAAAACTGCTGTTGACCGAACGGTTAACAAAGTATGCTGAGCGAGAGTGTTCTAATTCGATCTACAAATAAATATACTTGTCCTATGTTTGTGCAAATAAATGATTTTTTAAATATGGTTTATCAAGTCACCTAAAAATTGGCCTAGCGGCCTAGCGGCCTAAAAATTGTATTTATTGGTGGATGTTAAACCTTCGTTCGAATATTTGAGACCCTAAAATCTATTTGGCCACAATTTGGTACTATTGTGGTGATATTTGAGGGGAGCAGTCTGTTTAGAATTTTAAAAATATCGCGAAAATACACTACTTATTTTAGATAAAAATTGTCGAGAAAATAGTTGAAAATTTGAACATTTGACTAAACAGCCTACTAAATTTTGAACTTTTTACTTTATTACAATTTTACAGCTTTATCCTTCTGCTGCGCTTGTCTGTAATCGAAAAATATTTTTGTTTCCTGTTTCAGGTCAATAGAAAAGTTATAACAGATGCAGCACTTTTCGATGTGAAAACAAACACGCCTAAAGAAACCCTACACCGCCGCCATTTTGTTTTGTAGAAATAAAATAAAATGAGTTGAAATAAAGTAATATAAATTTCAAAATGATGCGATTATTTTATCATCTTCAAAGAAATTCATAAAAAATGACTGATTTTCGGCCGTCTAAAGGGATTGCTCCCCTTAATTTCAAAAATTAATATAATTAATATAATCGAATGTAGTTCTCTTAGTAATATCTCAGCAATAGTTCAATATAATGAAACTCTAATTACTACATATTTTGTATAGCAAAAAAAAATGGTCCCAACAAATGGTCGATACGAATTTTAGAAAAAAGATTTGTATAATAATTTTCTATGTGATGTACATTAAGTTTTTCTTCAACTTTTCAAATATTTCCAAAATGATTACAACAAATTTGAACTAAATTAACGAACATGAGATTTTTTCTTATATAGTTCAAAATTGAATACTGCTCTAGTAAAATGCTTTTTATAGAATGTTAATTGAAAAGTGTTTGTTCACAGTAAGGAAAAGAAAAAGAAAATTATCTAACAGAAAAGTGTCATATTCTAAACATATCTTAAAAGAAATTATCTTCCCCAATAGTGATTATGTTTTGAGAATCCTATTTTTTTGGAAAATAACCTTAACTTTTTCATATATGTATAATCGAACTACCCTAATGTATATTCAAGGTAAGTAGTACCAATTTTGTACATCTTTTTGTACAACACAAATATAATTTTTTTTCTCATCGTTTTAATGTCAATTCAATTACTTTGGCATATTGAACAGAATAAAGGAATTTCCTGTTTAGATATTACAAGGAGTCAATCAAATCAATGAAAGCAAAATATGTTCAACCTCCACAACAAAATTATGTGGTGGAAAGATATTTAAATTAAATTAAGTTTTACAGACAGAAAATTAGTTTATCATAATTTTTATATGGATTCATTTTGATGGTTGATAAATAATAATATACCTACACTTGACGTAAAAGTTTTCTAATACTATTTAAAATACGACAGTATGTAAAGAAGTTATATAGAAGCAGTAAAGATGTCAAGAAATGAAATTAGATTTCGCCGTTGAGATTGCAATATATTGCAGAAATTTATACAAAGTTACAAAATAATAAAATGCTTTCCGAAAGACAATAAATAATATTCACTTCTTTTTATTCAGTTAAAATTTACACCAATTTCGCCTTTCCTGATGGCTAAGTGTATATTTAAAATTTTGCACGGAATCTCTTTCCTATCCGCCAAACCGGAGTACATTACCATTTCCGTTGAAATGCATTTTATTTGATTACTTTTATATACCCATCATTGGATTATGCATACATTGTTATTTATACGTAGCACAGGGTTACAATAATCTTTCATTACTTCCTAATGTCATAGAGCTGGGTTTATATTAATAACGGAGTTACATATATTATATAAGGATACCATATCATACACTTACGAGCGAATGTCTTTAACTATATAGTTAATTTTCTTGAGGAAAATATTATTGATATGATACCAGAAATACCGTGAAATAAAAAGCAATCTTAACTTTTCCTTTAACATTCTAATTTTACTTCTAAAAGCCCTTTCGGTGTAATGAAGAAGTATGTGATTCCAATGAAAATTTAAAATGAGTGGGATTCAAAAAGGAGCTAGTGAAAGGTTTGAATAATTAAAAAAAATTGATATTATGGATATAATAATTAAAAATGGATTCCATAATTTTTTCTATTGTATTTGAGGACGTTTAAAAAGTTAAGAATATGTATGATTTATTTGTTTTTTGTTTATATCTTACCTTTGTCGGAGAATTGCATGCGATGAATTAGATTGAATTGTTCTCCCTTACCCCCTATTCTAGTTTATGGGCAATGGGCATGCATTTCGGGAGGTTTTTGAAGCTCTGTACAAACGAAACAAAACATATTTTTAATATCCATTTTTTTTATCATTTGTTTATTGATATTTTAAGATTACATAATAATAGATTAGTATAGATGCCGCTATAGCATGAACCTTGTAAAAGTTAAAAAAAAATGTTCTCACAAAATGGTGGCCCTTTGAAAAAACATTTTTGTATTGGTATGTTTCTTTAACAATTCCGAATTTTTAAAAAAAAGTAAAATTAAACATTTTGATCTGAGCGTGGGTGAGGCGATAGAGGACATAAACACCAAATTTCAAATAAATCGGTTAATTAGATTTTGAGATATCATGCACGCCAGTTTTTTTGGACCACCCACTTTGCCAGCTCATAACTTTGTGAATTTTGAAATTTTTTTTCTGTTAATTTTTATGTAATCTTAAAATATCAATAAACAAGTTATAAAAAAAGGGATATTAAAAATATGTTTTGTTTCGTTTGTACAGAGCTTCAATAACCGCCCGAAATTCATGCCTCTAGACTAGAATACCCCCTTAAATCAATTTTAGTAAATCGGGTTTTCTAATGTTTTAATATATTCGATTCTGAAGCGATGTAGGTGGATTGATTCGTAGGATTATCTATCAAATACATCCGAATGTTTATAAATGTTTTTTTTTTCGTTCAGAAATAAAATAATAATCGATAAATTTGACAACTTTTCGTCGGGATGAGTTAAACTTCAAAATGGAATATTTTAATCATTTTATCAGTATCCAAATAGTCACACAGGATACACACCAGTCAGATCAAAATAATATATTAAGCAGCGAGAAGATAATCAGAAAATATTGACTTCTCTTAATTCGGTGGGTTATTCCTTATATACCCATCCTAAGGTTTAACAAAAAAAAAGACGATTTAAGTTGTTGGAGCCAACTTGTCTATATATTATTTTCCCAAACGGTTATTCCGAATTTTTTCTCGCTTTGGTTGTTTTACTTTAATGGGAAATTTTTCTAACAGACGAAAATTTGTTATATTGAGATATGACTAATGATTAACTGATGAAATGAGACCGATTTCTTATATCAATTTCTTTTCGTATTTTTTTTTTTTTTTGGGTTTCTTTCTATCGAGATTAATTCACATCTCAACTTGAATTCCCATTGTGGGAATTCAGAACTTTTCTTATTGATGATTGACTTTGATTATTGCTGATGGAAATCAGATTAATCGATTCGTTTTTTATTCGCATGCCTCTAAATACTACATAATAATTGATTTTGATAATTAATTAATATTTTATTTTACTTACTGATGTTACAGGCGTACACGACAGATACAATAAATTATGATATAGTTAAGGATCCTGAAACGAAATTAGAAACACGAACAATTGGCCTACATTTCTTGGTGTCACCGGTACATTTTCCAAAAGGAAAACTTCAAGTAAGTCTAATAATAAAGAAATGATTTTCAGTGATTTTCTAAATAAAGTAACGAAAATAAAAATAAACTTGTTGTCTGGCATTTTATATCCAATTTCAATTCAATGAATTTCGTCGGAAGAAAATATCATATCCATTATCATTATTTCTATGATCAACGATGTGAATCATATGTTGAATGGTGCCCAAAATTACAACCAACCCCAACAAATGGTATATTGTACTATACAATATAAGGAGCATTATGAGGTCCTTTTTGTCTATAGACAATACCAGTTTTATTTATTGCCAGATCATATAACAAAAACAAAAACTTAACCTTATTTTGTATAATAAGTAAATGTGCTATACATCTATCTACAGACCTATTTCGATATCCTATTTTTGAAAGACCATCAACCCTTAGAATCGGGACTACACGACTACATACAATGGGTCTTATGTGTCTAATTGAAATATCGTACTACATTCCATTACAATCTGATGGGGATATAAGTTATTGCATACTTTAATCCTAATATTCCAAGAAACAACAATGTAATATGTGAGCTATATTATTATTTATTTCTATGTTACGTTAGAATACAGAGAAATTATAACAAAGTAATATAATATAAGGAGGCGAATTAAGGGTAACGTAAATTTAACAATGTCCGAGAATGTTACTACATGGTAGCCCATTAAGTCGGAGAATCAAACAAATCCAAAGCGAGATAATTTCTTAGACTTGATTCCATTGTAACTACTTGTAATTCTTGTATTCGATTAGGATTCCTGAATTATTTTGAGAAACATCATTGATTGCAGAAATGTACGTATATAGTTTTATATTGGAGGCTTTATCCATTTGCATAATTACCAATTGAATGTTAAATACAAGGGAATTTGTATATATAAGGTGCGTACGATATGTGAGGACACTCCTATATGGTAGCTTTAATTTCTCGAGAATAATTTTTTGTTTTTGTTTGTTTTCATAACATCAATGAAGAACTATAAGGTAACGCAAGAAATGAAGAGACATGCAATTATCGCCGCTATATACCGCCGCGAAACACACTGTTTTTGGAGTCTCCAATTTTCTCAATTGCGACCGATCGTTGCGAATTGAAAGCATCGGGATTGTTTAAAGTGTTGCAAAACGCAAAGAACATGAGGAACGTTCAGACACTACTAGAAATATACAATTTGTTCAAAAAGTATAACAGATCGTTTATAGAAGCCCTTCAATGTCCACGAGATCCACTGCGAGGGACCTTAAAGTCTATAATGGCCTAGTCCGTCGAGTTGTCCACGAAGAACTCCGTTGTAAGGTCTATACGTTATGCGCAGTTTATGTCGGCACAATTTTATTGAGTATAATTGTATAGTCGGAGTCAATTAACATTATGTAAAAATGTCATGGAATTATAATAAATTTTGCAAAAATTAGGAACAAATTAGTTTTAATGTCAATTTGTCCTCAAATACCGTACGCATCCTGTATATGAACGATAAATTCAAGCTAGGTAACTGGATATCAAAATTAGGTGTTTATCACAATTCCAGCGTCTGTACTGGTTACGTAATTTGAATTATATTATATTGGATTGGAATCGAAGGTTGTGATGTGTTCAGTAGAAATTTTATTTTACAATTTTATTTTTACTCAGTGTATGATTTCTCTTACAGACCTTTTTGATGCTGATACCATATAATACAAAACTCCTTTAAAACATTCCTAATCCTTTTTTGATTGACAATAAATTCAATTTGATTTTACAACCATATCCGAACAAATAATTGTCGGAAATAGTAGACAGGTATGTTAGTACTAATACCGAAGTACGTATACTTAACATATGTTTATAGTACCCAATTATACAAAGAAAATCAAATAAATGGTTTAACTAACTAATCCGTTTAATTAGTTAAATTGCAAGGAATGTTTTCTGTAAACCACTAATACAGCAACTGCAGGTATTTTAAAATTAACTTTAAATAAAATCCGTACGTCGTCAGCGGTATGTATTGTAGTGTTGTAACGTTCGCGAACGAATCGTTCAAAACGAACGAATCTTTATGGTGAGCCAAATGAACTAGTTCGCTT
>JANTOP010003984.1:0-17601 GCA_027564815.1 Symmerus nobilis
GTTTACAGTGAGGTAAATGAAAATATCTTGCAAAAAAGTGTCAATAATTTACAAATCACTTTGGTGCAAGTTCTAAAAATTTTTTTTTTAAAAATTTTTTTTTCCCAAAAGTTATGAGAACACTATTGCGGAACTTTTTAGACCCCCTCTTTTTTTATACAAACAACTTTAATTTTTTCATACAAAATCGAACTACCTCAATGTATAGTGACTAAACTTATTGGTTTTTGACTGACATGATTATATAGATAAATAAGAGAGATGTCCATAACCCAACACCAACAACGACTAGGTAATACGTAAACTGTTCATTTATATAGCCCAAATATTTGACTGTATCCAATACCCTGTGCAATGATTGCCATTTCGACAAACAACAAGAAGAAGAATGTACCGTATATTAGCCCTATTCAAGCGGCTACTACGTTAGATGCGGTGCGACTAGGACAATTCACATAAGCCAAAAATAAAAGATTAAACTTTCATTATCTAGTATTTATAATCGATATAATATAGTTTACCTGTATAGTCGATAGTCTGCAATCGATTCGATGACTAGGGCTAGGGTTACTATGAATGCGAGTTCTGACGAGTACGTTCGGAAATCCTCGTCAGAACAATGCGGTTACACTCTGCGCGTTTTCTGATTTATTAAATGCATTTATTATTGTTTTGACATTACAACAAAATGGAAATCAAAATAAATAATTGTACTTTCTAATAGTGTTGTGTTCTGTAGCAAGTTTCTCCTACTTTTGCCGATAAATATCTCGGTTATGATAAATTTTGTCTGATGTGTTCGTCGCTGCCATTGTAAGCACTCTCATTGGCAAATGCGCGTTTGTTTGTTCCGACGAATTCGTCAGAACTCGTCAGAACACATTTTCGTCAGAACTCGCATTCATAGTAACCCTAGCCTAGGCTGGAAGTCGTCAGAATATCGAGGATAATTTGCTTGTTTTAATAATGATTAAATTTTTTAATATAAATATTCTTATTAATTTTATAAAATATGGACTATTTTTATAAATTTTAATTCTCCAACTTCTATGAAATTTTGGCATATTACATTTTTCCATTTTTGAGGTTTCCTATTTTTAATGAAATTTTGTTTTTTTGTTATTCTTAATTGTTACTTTTTAACTTTCCGCAATTTGATAATATTTTTCTATTTAAATTTTTCTGTGTTCGACGAAATATTTCGAATTTATTTTGATTTTTTTGAATAACAAAAAATTTAACTAATTTTGATGATACCGATTTTGAATTTATATAAAATCGATTTATTTGAAAAGTTTCGTAATATACTTTTACCAGTTTTATCAATTTTTTATTAAAATTCTAGCAAAGTTTTAACAAAAAATATTTTTTTTAATCTTAATAACTTAATTAATTTCAAAATAATCGCGTCATTTTGAAATTTTGACATTATTTTACTACAATTTGCAAGTGTTTAAAAAAATTTTAAATGTCCTAATTTTTATAGAATTTTCACGAGTTATAGGTAATTAATTTTTACGAAATTGTGAACCACTAAATTTTCGCATATTTTCGGATTTTTGAAGTGAAACTTCTTTGGCGAGAGTAAACCAAAAATTGATGTAACGGAAGTTGGTTGGACATTTGGCTTGCCAGCGTTTAGGATTACATATTTCTATACCGAAAATAAAGAGGAATGTATTCCATACCGAAAATAAATGTGGGTGTAGTGTGGAGACAACATTTTTTTCTGTTACGGGTGACCCAGAAAAAGTCTTTCTTTTACAGGGTGATCCAAAAATTTTTTACTTGATAATTTTTTTCTCTCACAGGGTGGTCCACAAATTTATTTCTTACAGGGTTACCCAAAAAATTTGTTTACTCAGAAATTTTATTCTTTTACAGGGTGACCCAAAAAAATTTCTCTCTAAAAAATTTTCTCTTACAGGGTGCCCCAAAATTTTATTTCTTTCAGGGTGACCCAAAAATTTTTTTCTTACAGGGTTAACCAGAAAATTTGTTTACTCACAAATTTTATTCTCTTACAGGATAACCCAAACATTTTTTTTCTCAAAAATTGTCGCTGACAAGGTTACCCAAAATTTTATTTTTTACAGGGTGACCCAAAATTTGTTTTCTTAGTGTGGCCCAAAAATGTTTTTCTCTTACAGGGTGACCCAAAAACTATTTGGACCCAAAAAATTTCTCTCAGAGGGTGACCCAGAATTTTTTTTACGAAAATCCATTTCGACCCAAAAACGAAACACGAATTTAATTAAATTGTCCAAAAGAAGTTTCACTTCAGCAGTGTGGTCTAAGCGCACATGTTTTTTTTTTAGATTTTCGAATTTCCTTATTTTTACATTTTATTACATTCATCATAACTTACAAACTTCTGAAAGGTTTTGTTTTGCATAATGTACGGGGGTTTTCAACTAATGGGAGTCAACTTAAGGAAAGTTGAATGTATATTTGGATTAATATTTCAAATTTTCATGAACTATGCATATTTTTTGATATGTTTACAGAATTCTATTGTCCGAGTAATTCATAAATTTTTAGAAATTTTAATATATTATTTTATTTTAACCAAATTTACTTTTAAGCGTATTCGTTACTTAATGGTAAATTTGGTTAAATTTACAAGTTATAGAATCAGGACAAAATACAAATTTATGATTATGATCATAATTGGTGAATGCTAGTTAATTTACATCATTCTTAGGGTATCTCTATACGCAAGTAGCTATCGAACTGAATCGTGACTATATCGAATTATAACAAGATATACTTATTATTTCTTGCGCACAATAATGTTAAGATTTAAAATGTCAGCTATATTATATTTTATATATTTTCAATATGACACGTTCCCTTTTACGTTCAAAGTATAATTTCAACAAAGCAAATCAGACTATTGGATATAAAACGCTGAATGGAAAACATGAAAACAGATTACTATTTTTCGTATTAAATTTACTTCTAATGGAAATAAAATAATAATTAATTATAAAAAAAAAATAATGTAATAACATTGATCGTCTGAAAATCCTGATGCTGTAAAAGCAGCCCATACGCCAGATCACTTTAAAATGTAATAATAATGAAACGAAAATAAATAAAAAAAAATTATAATTAAAATAAATAAATAAAATTCAATATTTAACAGTACGTGCGATGTCTGTTTTTTTTCTTTGCATTTTCTGTATAAGTTTAAAGATCGCCATGTGAATGTTCATTATAAACAATATTTATTTTTCACAAATATATGGGTAGGTAGTGGAGAGAGGTGATTATGTACGGTATGCATACCTAAATGTACGTATAGATTGTATACGTTGTATTTCATTCATTAAAAATACACATATTTTCGTTTTCGCAATCAATCAATGAAGTAGAATAATTAATTTTCTGGAAAATTATTAAAATGTTTTTAACCAGTTTTTTTTTTTGTTAAATGAAATCATTTTCTTTTCTTTTTTTTATAATAATCTTGGGAGTAATTAATTGATGGTAAGTAGTTATGGAACTTAATAATAAATATTGAAGTGCATTTTATAAAATGTTATATACTTCTGCAGGTATGCAACAAAGTATATATGTCAATCGATATCTACCAAATAAATTGAAACGCCTTGTTTAATTTAAACTTTTAGTTATGTTTATTAGTTAGTATGTGTTTGTGTATCGTACGATCACCAAAAATATTGACTGATTTGCAAAATATTTCATTTATATAATAAACCTCATCAAAAAAATTTATTTTTGAAAGAATGGCTAGTTGTTTATCCTTTTTCTTATAAATAAGAAATAGGCTAACGCATCTTACGTTTAATGGTATTTTCTATAGTTAAAAATAATTTTTTGTTTTTAACTACATAATATTGGTTTCAGCGTGATGTGGCACTTCCAATTCGCTGGAAAACGTGATCGAAAATAGGTTTCAAAGAATGAAGCTACTCTCTATTATTATCATACATTGTTGTTATTTTATTTACTTTTGAAATCGTATTACTCCAATTGGAAAACCCTTTATTAATATTGCGTTTAATGAACGACCGTAGGTACTTTTACTATATTTCACTTGAATTATAAATCATTATTTATCGATTATATTGATTTTTTAATTTACATTTAATACAGAAATTTGTTGAATGAATTGCAATTTAATGAAAATATTACAATAAAACATGTTAGAATGACGTATACAAAGCTACGGTCTGGGAGTATTTGTGAGTTGATTGATATATAAATTTAAATATTTATAATTTACAATTACTATTTTTGTTATGTTTCGTTTACAAATCTTTTACAGTGAGTAATAGATAAGCTGTTTACAAATTTCGAGTTTTAGAATTGGATTAAAACGAAAATTATGATAAATATAAGTTTGATCAAAATCGTAAACATAATTAGTACAATTATTACTCAGCTTGGTTCAGTTATTTACGAGCTATATCTTAACTATCTGTGGCATAGTCTGGTAATGGGAAAAGCTAGTCGAAAGCATGGGATCCGGAAAATTACAAGTAGATACATTGCTTCGGATAGCAAAATTATAATGAATGGTTGGGCTGGTCAAGTTAAAAAAACTTATCTGACATGTGTAGGATTCGGTCCTTGCAGTCGTACGCACAAAAGGAGGTACCAGTGAGGTGCACCCCTCTCGCGACGATCGCTGCTTTCATCTGCAGATGAAACGCTTTACCAATCTACTTTGGATGGTAGGCCGTTGTGGCAATGCCCAGCGACTTGATCAGCTCGACAAAGAGTCGAGACTCGAATTGGGCACCGCGGTCCGTGGTTATGGTGGAGGGAATACCAAATCGCGGTACATATTGACAAGAGGATGTCTTTGCTACCGTTTCGGCAGAAATGTCCCTATCGGGTAAGCCTCAGGCCATCTAGTGAACCTGTCAATAATTGTCAAATCAACCTGATGGAACTTTGATATTATCATGCTCTGACTTTGTGTGTCGAAAAATAGAACGTTGGCATGAAATACATGATTTTGCCCAATGATTCACATCCTTGTTCATATACATGGCCAGAAATATCTAGTAAAAATAATTCTACGTCATACTCTTATTCCAGGATCAGACAAGGAGTGTAGCTTGTCAAAAATGGGTTTTCGGATACATTCTGGTATGAACGGTCTATTTTTACCGGTGCTGGTCTCACACCAGAACGATCTGTTAGAAGTCTGTATGTGAATGAATTCCAATTTAAGCATTCAACTTTAAGCGGCTTATGATGGGTAAAAACATAAAACGCCTATCTTCAACAAAATGCCTAAAGTGTTTTCCGAGATAAATCGCCAACGACTCTCGATCAAATGCCGAGTATTTGGTCTCAGTCGAAGACAATTTCTTCGAGAAAAATGAAAGCGGTTCCCAAATACCCTTACGATATTGTTGAAACACTCCACCCACCGCTAAATCAGAGGCATCCGTAGTAATGCTAAACAAGGCCGAATTACATGGATGAACGAGAATTACGGCTTGTTTGAGGGCTTGCTTTAATTGAGCTAGATTACATTCAGCGGGCCATGTGAAAATCTGCTGGTTTTTTGGTTTTATCCTAAGCAATAAATATAGATGTGAATGTATGGGCGTCAACAGTTCGGTTAAACGTGGAATGAATCTGTGAAAATAATTCACCATTCCGACGAACTGTTAAAATTGCCGAATTAAAGCCAGAGCGGCAAGTTTGTCAATGGCTTTGCCTTTTTCAGATATAGCATGGTTCAGGAAATTTAATGAACTGGTACCAAAGATACATTTCGAGGCTTTTATATATTTAGACCATATTTGTCTAAACGTTCAGAAAGCTGCCTCAGATGGGTTTTATGAGCGTCCTTATTTTTGCTAGCCACCAAAATATCGTCAATGTAGGCGAAAAGGAAATCAAGACGTTTTACTACTCATTCATAAATCGCTGAAATGTTTATGCTGCATTTCTTAAGCCGAATGGCATTCGAGTGAATTCGAATAAGCCAAATGCAGTAGTGATTACGGTTTTATGAATATCCCGTCAAGCGATAGGGATTTGATGGTAAGCTCTAACAAGGTCTGAAAAATTCTGTATGTGTGGAATCGGATATCTTACGGCGTTGAACATCGATAGTCACCGCAAGGTCTCCAATCTTAATTCTGCTGTATCTCCCATAAACTCTGGTTCCTTAAACTTACTTAAGTAGTCAACATTTACAACTGTTGAACCAAATATTTAATAATTGTTCCATATATATTCGTATATCGATTAGCCGCTTAATTATTATATTTAATTTCATCTACGAGTATACCTATATATTGTATATTCTCTCCAATGACTCACTTATCTTTTATCTTAGATAAAACATACTACTTGAACTTTCGGCAATCTTAAAGAATCTTGCAATATCAAGAATAATTAAATAATTCTCCATTTACTTACACCGACTTGATATAGTATTCTTGGAGTTTGTAGTTCATCAATAATTTGTCGACTTTTTCGTTGATCTGTAGTCGCCAGAATACCTTTAATGGTTGTTATTGTCGGACTTCCTGTTGACGTTGTAGTAATTGTTTGATATTTATGTCGTTTACCATTCGATGTGTTCGTATCAATGATTACTGCATGTTTATCGGACGATGATAATTCAACAATTTCCATTGGTAATCTGGTAGCACTTACCATAATTATTGTTGAATGTAAAGCACCAAATAATAGGAAAAAATGTACAGCGGAGGATTGCATTTTGATATTATTTTGTTGACAATTAATGTTTGGATTTTCAAATTTATATTAATTTTTAACAGGTTTGTCTTATATATGTTGAACAATTGTTAGCGTTAAATCAAATGTTTTAGTAGAAGAACTCTTTCGGTTTCCATAAAAAATCATTTTTTAAACATAATTTTTTCTCTGAACTACTTTCTAGGCAAACATTTTGCCTAATTATTTGGTTAATAGTTGTTTCAAACAGGTAATGTTTGAACTTAATTGATCTTCTTTACTGGTTATTGGTCCTATCTTTAAAATTCAATCTTTCATTAAAATTCTTATTATAATTTTGTTTTCTACTTTAATTACGCCAATAATCAATTTTGTATTATAAATGAACGATGGAAAAGAACTGCTTGCCAGGTATTTTTTTTTTTCATATAAAGCCTTTTTTTAAAAGATTGTTCAAGTTGCGCACGCACTTTGCTATTTGGGAGATGAAATGAAGAATAACCACAAAAAAAAAATCAGTGTTTCTTAACGGTCAACACAAGTTGAATGTAAGTAAAATCTACATATATAGTCGATGGTACACCTTAGTTTTTTTTTTATTATACGCGTTATGTTAATCAACATACGATTTTATGCTGCGGCAAGATGATATTAATGATTTTGAGATGATTCCTCTTGTGATGATCGTTTTTATTCAATGTTTCTTCATATATTATATTCTTCTTGTCTCTTTGGGATTTCTATATCATTTTTTATTTTTCTTATTCAACTTAATGTATAAAACATGACGACCTTTTGACGCGTAATTTTTCAATTGGTCAATTGGTGGATGTTTTATAATGTTTGTCGTTTAAATTGTCCGTTATTGATGTAAGTTATAATGTTTCTATTAAATATTTAAATTTATTAACATTCTTCTTTTTTTTTAATTTTTAATAAATAAACGATAAATTGAAAATAAATAAACAACTCCGAGAGTGGTTATGGTCACCGTTTTTTTAATATTATAAACTTTACAGCTTTAGCGTTGCGGTTTGAATGTTTCACAATTTGCTGTTCGAATGTATATATTATTTCTTGTTTTTTATAATTCTTTTTTTTATTAAATAAAAAATCGTTTAAAAAACAACTTTGTACTATAATATATTTTCAAGATCTCGATCTCGCCTTTACTATTCAAGCAATTCAAATAAACTAAATGTAAAAACTTACTTCTCGTATAATAATGCCGATCTGAAAGAACTTGAATGAAATCGCACACATTCATAAATATTAATGGTTTTTGTAGTAAATCTTCTTACGTTTTTCTTTATTACTTTTTGTGTTTTCTTGCATCCGTGTACGATCGTATAATACTGGTGTAGCATACCTTATAATGTATCATATAATAGGGGTTAGCAGAGAATATGATTTTCTGAGGCCATTTCTACTACTCTTCGGTGGACCTTTTTGGAGTGATCACTAACCTGATATTGTAGCGAAGCTACAAAATAATACTAATATTCAAATATGCTTATTAGAGAGACAGCAATCACGTGTATCTACAGTTGTTTTACAATCTTGCATTTGTTATGTCAGAGCTAATTTTTTTTAGAAATATAAAAAATTATATTCACTGTTGTGTTATCTAAGCCTACAATTTTTAAAAGTTAAAAGTATCACAAAATTTGGACTCTATTTCAAAAATTTTTTAAACGCTATTATATACAATTTTCACCGTGTCTGGCTCGATTCGCTTAATATTTAATTTTAGGAGTATTCTGCCTTCTTGATAGAGGACTCCGCTGCGAGCCGAATGTGTAATTATAATTAATTATTTCAAACCAAATGCTATGGAAATCTTTAAATTATATAGGATTAATCTACGGTTGTTAATAGGTTTGCCTGATCATTAAAATGGTGTTGTTACATATATATTTATATATATATCGTTTTAGGTATGTATTATTATTATTAGTTTTTATTATATAAATAAAAAACAAAATAATTTAAATAATATTATATATTCATTTTTATTGTTATTATCAACTTTAGTAAACAACGACGGTGCTTATTGTTGATCATTAAGGAATTTTAAGAATTACCAATTAATCTGATCGTATGATGTTTAATAAATATTTAATCATAAGTTGTCTAGAAATTGATTAGATGTATAAATAAAATTTATGAATAGAAAATACATAGTTTGTTACTACTATCAGAATTGGTATAGGATGGTAACCATCTGTAAAGTCAACTTTGGCATAAAATTATGGCATTTTATGAAAATCATTAATTTGTCATGATTGAAAATTTAGAAAACTCATGATAAACTAGTATGTACTCAAATAATACATGTACAATTTAAGAAAATTTGAATATTTGGAAATAATCTGTAAAGCTGCGTCCATATAGCCGGGTCCAGATCAATAAATATGTACGTTGTGTGTTGTATTTGACGCAAATTCGCTCGCATTCGTCAAAATTTTTATTGATGTGTACTATACGCTGCACAAAGAAATACACAAATATTTTCGTCAGATACAACATACGCTGTCCATTGCCTATCAGTAAATGTGCGCCGCAAAAAATTTGCAACGCAAATATTTCCGTCGAATTCAAAATACAACATTCAACACACAAATTTTTTGGTCTGTACGCGGCTTATCAATAAAATTGTGTCTTGAATGTTGTATTTTGAACTCGACGAAAATTTTTGCGGTGCAAATTTATTTGCGGCGCACATTTACCGACAGGCGATAGATAGCGTGTGTTGTATCTGACGAAAATATTTGTGTGTTTCTCTGTGCGGTGTTTAGTCCACATCAATAAAAATTATGATGAACGCGAACAAATTTGCGTCAAATATAACGCACAACGTAAATATTTATTGATCTGGACCCGGCTTAAGATGTAAAAAAAAAATCTGAGAGATATTGTAGATATCATAGAATACACATTGTGGATGATAACAGTTTTGTTAAATGTTACCCTGGAATTCCTTTTGACAAAAAATTGGGAAAGCAATTTTCAATGAATTACAATAAATTGTTAATCCTTTGGTCCTTAGCCTTAGTTGTCATCATCCATTTTTAAGTTAATTGACAACAGGTGTGAATGTTTGGAAAGGCCCCCCTCACTATGCGATTTCTCTTCAACAAATTGATCAATTTGCTAACTTGTCAACCAATTGCAACGCGTGTGGGGTGGTTGGATCAACCGTTGATAAGTTGAATGTGCATACAATTCAACTTGGATTTGTTGAAGACAGATTAATGTGTATATGGCTATGTTGTCAACTTACATTCGATTTCAGTTTAAAAGTAAATACCCTGGCGGCAACATCAATTCGGAAACATATTTTCGTATATTTTTATAATTTTAGTTTCATGTTGAAGTGAAATTGAATAGTCTGTGGCCCTGTTGGTAAACAATTGACAAGTAGATATCAACAAGTTGAACCAACCAAGTTGAATAGAAATCGGTTAATGAATGGGCCGTTTAACAGTGATTGAACCAGGTTGCGGGCTCTTCTAAAGTTGCAACGTCGTCTGGGCGAATGTAGAGTTTGTAAAGTCTATATATTTCTATAAATTGTTTTTCACTTTAGAAAAAGGTATCCGGTAAATTTATCGAGTAAAGCAAAATGACTGATGTAAGTAAATAATTATAATTTTGTTATTGTTGTTTTTAATTTTTTTTCTGCCAAAGGCCAAATGCCATTATTAGTTTTGTTATTATGTATTTCATTTTCAATATTTTTGCAACTAATAGGAAATGTAAGTCTTGACTACACCAAAGAAACATTCTTCCGAAACAGTCCTGAAACATTGTTAAAAACAGTTCAGAAACAATGTATTGGATCCACATTGCGCGGTAGGTAAGACCTCGACTATACGGACCCCTTTCCTGGGAATATGTGGTAATCAAATTATCAATACCTAAATTTCGATATTTCAAAGCTAAAAGCATTTTTTTATTAGAACATTTCTATTGGATTTTCTGATTCTAGTGTAGGCTTTAAAAACTTTATTAATAAAATTTCTCTGTTAATTGTTTGGAAATGATTTTGCTATCATGCAATTAAAGTAATGTTGAAAAAACTTTTTTCGAGAATACTTGAGAAAATTTCAGAGAAAATTTGACCGTTTTTGTAAGTAAATTTTCAAGGAGAATTTAAATATTTATATTGGGAGAAAACCCCCTCATCTTACGATGTTGATAGATTTCCAGTAAAAGTATTGATATCGTCCAATTCGAATCCGATTTTAAATGGCAAAATTTTAATTTTCTCAAGTAATTATAACTGTTTTCTTGAAAAGTTACCGTTTTCTTAACATACCACTTATATCGACCCCTTTAAAATCTAGAGGTTGTTTTTTTAAAATTGTATTTTCCACAATTTCCTCATGAGACTGTTACGTTTATTCCCACGTAACTAGCGGGCCCCCTAATCGCCGGTCCCTAGGCAGCTGCCTAGTCTGCCTAGGCTGGAGTTCGGCTCTGCTTACCAGACAATAACAACAACAATTATTTTATTATATTAATCAATTTAACTTTCATTAATATATTCCCAAAAAATACAAATACAATTGGCAGTATACTAAAAGTGTTGCTAAAGTCTTTTGTCCAAGGCATAATCGGAGAATGTTCTATTTTAATTCTGCAGAAAAAAGCGGAATAGCAATTTCAATTAATTTATTTTTTAAAGAAATTGCTTATTTATGGATCTACTGATTTTAATATTTATAAATTATTTAACTAATTTGATTTACTAATAAATGTTGCATTTTCGGAATGTAATTTTACAATGGTATTATATTGAATGGAAAATTTACTAATATGTAGCAATACTAAAAATCAGTGTTTCGTGTATCGCAAGACGTCCAGTTCAAGAATATTTGTTCCATGTTCCATTTAATATGGAAGTCACGAAACACAATATTTTTGTTTCGAAATTGTTTTGAACATTTTTGAACATGTATCTGCAACATTTTTGAACATGTTTCTGATGATTTGTATCTGTGTGTGGACTTACCTTAACATCAAGAAATGTTTCCCGTTTTTATGAGAAAATACAAATGATGATAATTTATTTCATGTGGAATAGATTTGTAGAATTGTATGGTCGGTTACAGAGTTTGTTGAGTTTAATCATATTTCTGAGAATTAAAAATTGTAGAAAGCTTGATCGGAATCCCTAGCAGTTATTTTTTTCTAAATTTATTTTGTAAACGTAAAGAAATTCTACGTGAAGTTTTCCGAAGTATTGTAAGGTGTACAATCTTTCATTTATAATGGACACAGTACATCGTAAATGGATGGAAATGACATCAAATCCTTTTACGTTTGTTTTGGTACCATTTTTTTGTAATGCATTTTTGCGTCTAACTGGGTGTGTGGGGTGCTGTAATTAAAATTTTTTATTTAATTGGAAATTGGATTTAGATTCGAAAATATGGTTGAAATTTGGGAAATTTTAGAAAAATCCATAAACTTGATAAAAATGAGTTTGCGAGTATTTGAACAAGCAAAACTAAAGAAATTGTCTATTTATCTCAGTTTTTTTTCCAAATTTCAGCTTTGCATCGATGGATTAAGTTTGAAAACTTTGTATCGTATAGCATCTTGCTCAATTTACTCAGAGAATAATATAGTGATACATAGTTTTAATCGGGCGCCTAATGATGATTTCTGAACTTTTAAATTTTAAAGTCCAGAATTTTTGTTTTGTTCTCTTTTAACGATAACTGGATATAAGAACTTGTTTTTTAGTAGGTGTCAATGCGTGAGTTATTTCTTTTGATGTTCCTGTCTGAAGATTTACGACACCTATGCGGGAGGCATTGGAAAAATTGTTATGTTTTATTTATATAGCGGAAACGTTTATGAATATTTAATCACATTAGTGCGCTGACTTAGGCCACACTATTTCGATTATTATTGTCGATTATATTATATATATATTATATTCGATTTTTATATTTTTTTTAATATTATAATTTCGACTGTCATATATTCGTTAAAACCGAGCCCTGATTTTTTAATTTTTTTTTTCACCTACTAACCAGTCAGATTCGATTATTTTGAATACATTTCTATTGGTCTGATGACATTTCTTACAAATAATATGAAAGATTCAATTAAATTAAATTAAAATTTCAATTTAAAATGAAAATGTAGGTATCATAAAATAAAAGTAGCTAGTAGTTAGGAATAAAATTCAGTGTAAATTGGACATGAACGTGCAAGTATTTTTACTCTCTATATTTAACGTATATATACTCCGTATATATCCTAAATCTATTCTAATATCTAATAAATATAAATATAATCTATTCGATTATAATAATCGGAATTGGCCTAAATACCCGCAGAGGTGTAGCGATAGACATTTTTGAATATTTTAAAATTAGGTGGAATTTTTCCTAAATGGTTGTTCGGAAAATATTTGACTGAAGTTTAAAATTTGCATACAATTGACTGAAATTTTAAAATTTTTACAAAATTTGTAGGTTTTTATGAATTTTTGGGTTTTTATATTATATATACAGTGGAACCCCGGTATACGACCATCCCGGTATACGACCTTTGTGGCTGAGGATATTTTGCTCCGGTATACGACCAAAATTCGGTATACTTTTGAAATATGTGGAAAAAATAGATTTTTTGAAAATACTGCTATAGGACTTGCTCCCCTTAAATATTGGTTATTATATCTTCTGTAATTGTTATTACTCATTAATTCATTGGCTGGTCCATTTTGCATACATGTTCGTTTTTTTCTGATCTCTATTAATTTAATTTGCTCCTACGATATTTAACACTAGATAATTCTAGCCTAAAACTTTTTTATGTGCGATAGATATGTCATTTTTTTATTTCGGTAAGTAGTCAGTGTAAAGAATTGTGTTGTAATTACGTTTCCTTTCTTACCATGCATGCTACAATCTATGACGATAATGGTGTTGATTAGTTATCTCAGGATTTTCTTTTGTTACCTTTGTACCTCTGGCATCTGAATCGAAACGGTCGCTAATTATTTCTCTTAAACTGACTATTGCGTTGACCTCACAGATTGGAAATGACTGTGTTTGATATGAATACATTTTAGGTTAGGAATATACTATTGCTTTTATTTATGAAGAAAATCAGTATCGTTTGTGTGTATGTATGTATATTTATCTTGTATTTAGCCAAGAGGTGAGCTGTATTTCTACTTTGTTGTGTTTGTGGTATCTCTGCAAATTATATTCAGTTTGTTGAAGTTCCAATCACTTTATTTTTCTTATACTTGGTTAAATTGCGCGCCTTACCTGTTTAATATATTATAAAATAATAATATGCGAGTATATATACATAACGTTGATGTTGAACATTGATTAAACAATATCAAGAAAAAAATGTTAAATGAAAAATGATGAATGAAAACATAGTAGTTTTCATGCAAGAAAATAAAAAACAGGCTTTTTGAGAGAACTTGCACATATCTTTACGAATTTAAAATTATTTCCGTATTGTTTGTATTCATTCATTTCTGTCGAGTCCAAGATTTGTTCATCTTCTTTTTATTTTATTTTACATTTTAATTTTTTTTAATCCACACTAAGAAGCAAGCAAGCAACAGAAGAATGGGATAATCGTTCTTCTATTAAACGTATTATAAATGCAGAGCAAGTGAGGCTCATGCAGATCACGCTTTTAAGGACTTGACATAATATTATATTCAATTCGATTGCTAAAGATTAACAATTGGTTTGAATGTAATTCATCTACACTGGAGAGGATTAAAAATAATAAAATGAAGCATGAAATCTTGTGTAGTCAATAGATTGAGTTGAGGATGAATTTGTTTATGCATTTTATTGCCTTTCTTCAGAAGAAATGAACAGTTTTCCGAGTATTCTCATTATAAAAAGAAGAAGAAACTCTTGGATTAGGATTTATCATATTTTTCAACTGGTTGTCCGTTTAATATGATATTTAATTTCCTCTTCGTTTTTGTTTTGTTATTAATTTAACCTACAGATTTTCTCTCGATGGCTGTTTTTTGTCGTATCCGACTCTTGGGCAATGTTTTGTTTTTTATCGAATTTTTTTCTTCTTGAATTCTTTATGATTGTTACTTATAGCTTATAGCTCACATTATGTCATGTATGTTCGTATAGGTATTTCTTCTTAAAACATTATTCTTTTATGCTGTGCTTTTTTTTTCCGAACAGGTAAAATGTATGCCGTCATTGGACGTCGCCATGGCAGAATATTGTCCGCCGATTTAACACAAGGTAGCGGAAATTTCTTGGTAACGGCACGCATACCAGTTATTGAATCGTTTAACTTTGCCCAAGAAATTCGAAAACAAACATCTGGCTTGGCATGTCCGCAACTAATGTTTAGCCATTGGGAGGTGAGTCTCTTTTTAATTTGTATTCTTTTCATTAATTATTCTTCCTTTTTTGAAATAACTAAAATCAATCTGATTAAGTATGAAAATAAATGTTGGATACTTCTGGTTAATTGTTTTATCTGATTTATATGAAATGTATATCAATCCGGTAATTAGTCTGGTTCTGCGGTTATATTTCATATACTATATACATAACCTACTTAAACGTTCATAAATTAGTATAATGTTTTGTACTTTTTCATAATTTTTGCAATTACAGAAATAGTAATTTCAAAATATTTTATTAAGCAAATATATTTTATCCATAAAATGAATCTGATCATTATCAATTTTTCGTGTCAAAATTTAATTCCGAATTATTTATATTTAACGGATATTTTTAGTTTCACCACGAAGAGAATAAAAAGAAAGAAAACAGCATATCACTTTTGACTCGTGCGTAATGGTGCTTGATTTAAGGGAAAAAATATTGATTCCAGTAAATGTCGTTTTATTGAGTTAAAGTTACGTCTGGGCAAGGACACCTTTCTTTTTTTTATTCACCAATCCGCATTAGTCAGCATGGCGAATTAGACCAAAAAACCCCAAATGAAAAAATGTTGGTGGAGGCCTATGTTCAGCAGTGGACTTGAACAGGCTGATTTCCACAAAGACACTTTTAATTCAGAAATGAAATAATTGTTGTGCGCATTCGTGTGAGATTAACTTTTTTTCTCTGACTTGATTACGTCTTCATTCACATATTGCAACTTGTAATGTTTTATAATACCGTCACTGTAACATATTGGATTGCGTGCAGGAGGCATCAGGATCGAAACCGATCTTGGCGACATTAATGATTATCTGATAAATTATCGTTTGTGGGCGCCAATGGATTAAATCTTAAAGCTGAGATGAGTGCTTGACAAAAGTTGAACCTACACTTTTACTGGTAAACATGATAAAGCCATGTTCAGCAATGCTCAGAAAACTTTATCAAATGTACAGATAATATTTGCATACGAATAATAATGTGTGAGAAAGCTTTTGATATCAAATAAATATCGCATTTGGATTGAGAATTTTGATTCCATTAAGGGGTGAGATACATTTACAACCATTTTACAAATCTTTTTTTTTCATGAATCTATAGTATAATATCTTAAAAATATGTCACCAAAGTTTTATAATTAAAGTATTTCTCAAGTTATAGCATATGAACGTGACCCTTCTCTCCACTATTTGTACTATTAGTTCAAAGTTTAATCACGTTTTTCCCAAAACTATGTTTTTAAAATTGGTGGAAGCGATAACTCCAAAAGTTCTTCATCAATCCAGATGAAATTGTGCACACATATTTTCTATAATATTACTCTCTATATGTACCTCAAAGTTTTGAAAAATCTGTTTAATAAATAATTTTTTTGAAACAAAACAATTAAAAATACAATTTTTTTCAACTTTTGTTAGGTTAATCTACAAATTATAGCATTAATAATTTAATTTTTCAATAAAATTGTTTGTAGTACTTAAAAGTATTATTATAATTATGCTATAAGTTTTGAAAATACTGAATTAATCCTTCATTGAAAAAATTCTTAAAAATAGTCCAAAATTTGGTCATCTAAATGTAATCCCCCTTAAGGGGCTACATGGGTTTCGAATCTTAAAGAAACCATATTTTCTCACAATAAAAGAATTATTTTATTTGAACTTTTAAGCATATAAAAGAGCAATACATAAACAATATTTTATGAAATTTTCATTTTAAAAATTTGGAAATCTTTTATGGGACCTGCCGATCGATTTTGTGAAGAGATGTCTACAAAATTCTTTCTACTTTTCAATCCTTTCAAATTTAAATAACAGCTAATTGTATCACTACACCAAATATTACGCTCTCTCTCTATTTTACTTTTAACTTATTTTTCGACCAAGCCTTTCCAACCACTAAAAAGGTGTTGCTAAATATTTTCTATTGAAATTTAAAAATAATGTGGAAGAGATGAGTTAAAATGAATCACTTGTCATCAATCAACTATATATAGAATAGAAAAATACGATTCAATCTTATCTGGTTTTCGGAGACCAGGAAAAAGTATCCTCGTGGTGGTCAGGATAACTAATGTTAGCTTTATCGGAAATCCAAAACGAAATATTTTCTGTTAGTAGGTGTATACTCACCTCATGATTGAACGAAGAATATTTAAAAATAATTAAGTTTGAATTTTTGCCAAAGTTGTATGCAAGAAATTACAATTTTCGGTAAAATCTACACCACGTATTGCCTTGTAAAATAAGTTGTGATCAAAGAGAAAAAAAAATAACTGCATTCAATCACTTGACAATCCTATCTAGAAGAAGTTTTCACAATTTCAATAAAATCGGTGCATTAGTTTTTGAGAAATCGTGTCCACCGACTTCGAAAATAGTGTTTTGAGAAAAAGGCAATTAAAGTTTAGGCAGAGATATATAAATACCGAGATATTCAGCTCATACAAAAAAATCCTAACTTTTTAAAGGGTACACCTGTAAAAATC
>JANTOP010003995.1:0-17601 GCA_027564815.1 Symmerus nobilis
TATTCGATACGTATTTTTGTTTCCGCATCCGGTCTACAATTAATTTGTTTTAAATTTTTTTAAAAAATATTTTCGAATTCGAAAAAATTCGACACTTTGAGGTACTTCGTATACGTTTAAAAATACGCATCGAATATTTTTTCAATCTTAACAAATTCTGAGACTTTTATCAAATTCGAAAGGGGTCAGGACCAGAGTGTGTAACTTTCGTATGGAATTGCTGATATAAAAACTGCAGTTAAGAGTACAACGTGGTATTAAATGATTTGATAAATACAAGAGGTCTTCATACAAATGTTATTATTATATCGTATAATACTTTGTAAATAATGTTTTCAGAAGACAAAAAATAAATAAATAATTTGCATCAGTCAGTACATTCCCATTTGTGATGTATTTTAAATTTCAACGTTCTATAGTTTGATGTGAAATTAAAATTATATTTAATAGTGTGGTATCAAATGTGTGTATAAAATCGTCATGACACACCACCCAATAGATCATACCTAATAAAAATAATGCTTGTAATAATGTTATTTTATAGTAATTTCTTATTACAGTATTTAATTACAAAATTGCAACTACAGACATTATGGTTATATTCGGTATCATTTTCATAATACACTTTCTACTTATTGGTACCTTCATTTTAATAATGCTTTAACAAACGTCATAATTTCTTTATTTATGATAATGTTAGCCAGTCTACCACCTTAGTATTTACTTTGGATGATAATAATTGAAATAAAGAATGGATAAAATAAAATTTTACTATCTAAATTTCCATTTTACATGTAGGATTATTGTTGCAACCGATTGCATAAAGAAATCTTTTAATTAAATTAAATTTTATACCTTACGTAATTTATGTATTCTTTAATTAAATTCGTCTGTAGTTTATGATCAAATTATAATACGTACCAGCATCAAGTATCCGTTGTTTAACTGAATGTTGCCTGCTGTGCCAAAATTGCCATGCTTTTATTTCATCTTCGGGACTCTTTTCCTCTCTAAACATAAGCATCAACACACTCTGTAATTTTAAATTAAAATAAGTAAGACATGTCATGTTAAAATCAGATATTTAATTTTATTTTCGTAATATTAATGAAATTATTAAATAAAACTGTTTTGGAATTGATTTTGTGCCTTTATACTAAAATAGTATCGTTTCCTTAATTAAAGATACATGTTATAATTTTAATGTATGAAAGTTAATGAAATCTTCCCGTTTTAGACGGTAAGTTATACTAAAATTAATTTTGATATCTTTATAGCGTTTAAATTTTGAGTATTTCTAAAAAAAATGCAATAATACGAATATAATTTATAGAAACATAATACGTTAGTAACAATTCAATTAATAAACTAAATTATATAGATTTACATAAAAAATAGAATAATTTTATAAATTTAATTTAACTAGAATAGGATTTAACAAGAATTAATATAATGTCCAGATGAGTGTAATATTTCTGGGTTCAGTTTCATAATACAAGAGAAGATTTTCCTCATAATTTTCTTATATACCTACTTCTTCATATTCTAGGTAGGTTTGGAATAGGGAAGACTACGGCAAGACGGGGCAGTGGGGTAATATGGGGTATCCCTATTAATTCCTAAAACAAAAGCATCACGCGATTGGCAGTTCTTTTATTCAAACGAACGTCCCGATCGCACTCAGTCCTGTGGGAATAACTTCGAATTGGGAGGTCGCGACGCTGCCTGAGCTGAGCATGCAATAACCTATGATGACATGTTTCGATGTTATTATTGCTTTAATTTGATAGCGTGATAAACGCATAAAAAAGCAATTATTACTTCGTGCTCTTAGCACGAAAGTCTTGATTTTTAAGCTGGGTCCGGGTAATTGCCGGATAGTACAAAATTGGCCGGGTAGGCCGGGTACCGGGTAATTACGAGATAATTTAATCCATAAAGTTTAGTGTACAAAAATAGTTTGGTTTTAGAATTTACTAATTATGTTAAGTAATAAAGTAATTCATTGTGGAGTTACATTTAATTGGGTGGAAATTTCAAAATTTTTGATTTATCCGATAATTTGTAAATAATTCTGATCGATAAAATAAAACTTTGCACGTTCTTTTTCCATATATTAGAATAGCTATCAGATTCTACATTCTGTTTCTATTATCCGTATACAGGATTAATAATTCATTAAATATACCAATTCAGGAGTAAAAATATTTGCTACAAAAACAAAAATTCGGATGATGGATAACAACTAAGCGATAGTAACCAAAACAATGGCGGAATTCTACTCCATTCAATATATTACATGTGAATATTAGGTTTATACTATAAGGTCTTCAAGGTACATCATCCATTCAAAGATGATCACTTAAATCAATCATCACATCACTTGAAAATTTGTAACTGTTCCATATCTATTTAGTCTTTTTGACAAAATTTGCATATAACGATTTTTCTGGCAGATGCTCAAAAACAAATAAAAGTTTTCTTTTAATTTTTTATTTACTTTTTAAATAAATAATGATTTTCTTTGAATTAAATTCAAATGCATACCCTCTATAAGTAATTGTGTATTTTTAGAATAACATTTTCTTCATCATCATCAATCTAAAAATCTTTAAAAAAATAACTTGAAAGTATAGCGAGACACCCTTAATATATAGGAGTTTCTATTTCTTCACCCTTTTTATTTATTTCGTAATTTCATTTTAGTTAGGGTTTGTTATTTCCGACTTTATGTGTTATTAGTTTACAAATTTTTTCATTGTTAAGGTAGAGTTGAAAAGAATTTCAATTCAAACATTTTTTAATTAAAATTATTAATAACCATTATAATTTGCTATTAAACGATTACTTGTTCTTTTTCATAAAATGATATAAAAAGGAGGTTGGTAAATTGCTTGTTCATTATCGCACCGATAAACACATAGTTTAATGAATTCTGTAAAACGATCGCGAATATATATATTTAGAAATTTATTATTTGTCCTTATTTTTCAACTTGAAAATACATCAAATGAGAAATTTTATAAATGTACATTTCTACAAATCTAACGGTGAAATAAGATGTCCAACTATCGCATGGAGCAATTTTAATTAAGATTTATATCGGAAAAACACCTTGTAAGATAGGCGAACGTTGTACCACATTTTTAACATTTATATTCTTTCGTATAACACATTATGATGGAATCTATAAAAAGTATATCTATATGAGCAGAGGACTCTACTTGTCGTGGCAGATATGCTTCATATCTAATTGCATTTTATATACGAAAAATATTAAATAAAACTTTTTATTATAGTTACATTGAAAATACCGCATCCCATAATTGCATTTTATCAATTTTTTTTGTTTAATTTTTTCTTATAGTTATCTTGATGCGAATCTATAAAGTATGTAAATACATAAATAATGAATATTAATTTCTCTTTTTTATTTTGGCTACACTTACGCATTCATTTAAGCGTTAAAAGCTTTGTAAATAGTCGCTCATAGAAATCAATTTAAATGATATTTTATTATAAATGGATTAAAATTAAAATGTTATTGATTTGTTAACGAAATTTTACCCTTTATCCTAATAAGTAGAGGAGTTGTAGAAAGAGTCGATTAAATCTTTTTTAATGTAACTGCATAGATAGATAGGTTATAGTACTTATGTATTATGTATATTACATTTTTCTTCAAGTCAATTATAAAGGTAAACAATATTTGCACCTACCTATAAATATATATTTATAAAGTAAAATCAATACGAATCGAAGACGATCTTAATTGTATTTCTCATGATATTTATTATATCTCATATGAATTCTAAATGATTAAACTTTATTTTGAATTCTGAATAAGAAATTTTAATTAGAAGTTTTAATTTATTAAAGTATCAATAGTTACTGAATTAATGGCATTTAAAAATTATAAAGTGTTTTAGGTTATCGCGAGTTATATGCGTGGCCTATTGATGTTCCGGGTTAGAAAATCAATGGGAGAGAAAATAAGAATGAGGAAAAAGTATTAACCTCTTGATCTAACGCTTGTATTTATTATTTTTACTAGCCTTTTGCAAAATAGCCACTTATACAAATAAGCATTTATTAGATTTATCGGCTATATCTACAAAATGTATACTTTTAGATGAAAACAATACAATATAAAAACATTAGAATTAAAGAATTAACATTATGCATTTTATATGTAATTCACATGCATGAATTATTAGTTAATAGAATTAAAGATATGGATGTAAAATTTTACTATAATAACGATATTATGAAGGATATTAATCTTTTATGATGCATTAATTTTATACATTTAAATGTTATTCCTACAACACATTACTTTCTCGATAGAGTTGCGGGTATAAGAATAATAGGTAAATATTAAATAAAAATTTAAATTATTTTGAACAAGTAAATAAAATTTCTCCTATTTCTTAGTTTAACCAATTTTTATCACATTGATTTGAATTTGAGGTGTAAACCGTATACACATTACTTAGTTGGAAAATATTTAAGAAATGAGGTAGGATTTATCACTTGCAAATTATATGACGAGTATGATGGAAGTACACATGGAATTGATAGAAAAAACATAGCCACATCTTATAAATAATTATCTCCTAACTTTACCTACTTAAAGTAATTTAATTTATAGGAAATTATAAAAAAAGAATTAGTTTGTCATATAAAAATATAAATTATCATGTGGCACATTATTATATTTAAATTGTTAGGCTGAATTAATATAGGAATTATATAGATTATTTTATATAAATTTTTAAGAAAAAATTGAGAAACAAACATGCTGGTTCAATCCTTTGCCCCATAAAAAAAGTCTGGGTGCAATGGATTGTGATTGGATAAAAATTTAGTTAGATAATGTCACTATGACCAAAGTCACAAAAAATCAGTAAATGATGAGTCATGCTCATGTCAAGAAATAGGTATAGACTTGGTGTCTAGGGGAGATAATCATGGGAATGTTCTCCTTAGTGGATTGAGAGAGGGGGGGGGGGCGAAGAGGAAATTCAGGATTTCTATGTTTTTATACCCCGAACCTTTTGGTGGTATTGGTTCTCTTGTGTAGGGTTATCGGGACTTTCAAATATTCATCCGCCATTCTGGTTTCTCGTTACTGGCAGCGGTTTGGGCTGTGAGTTTCGGCAAAAATTTGAACTCCACAAAATGATTTCCAATACGAAAGAGATGTTCTGTAAAATTGCTCGTTATGTCGAATCCAGTGAAACTGGACCAAAAAATTATTGGAAAAATCACCGTCAAAGATATTCAAAATTTTAAAGGACAATACATACAATCATGTAATGCAAAAATTCAGGATAACCAAAATGTAGCGTATTTACAAAAATATCGGAATTTCGGTCTTGATACAACGCTGAGAACTCCCAAACGACTTATTAGATTTTTTTGGATGATATATCAAATCAGTCCATGGAATGGAGAGTATTATTAGCAATGTTTGTTGAGTTTAATTTCATAATAAAAAAATCAGGTTTTCAGTTTTCTTAAGGGGGTCACTTCCTCAACCATTTTCCATACAAAATACCTGATTTTCGTGTACCTTTTTCTAGAAAACTACTGGGCCGATTTCTCTGAAATTTTGTATACATGTTCTTACCTCCAAAGTAAACCTTTTAAGCAGAGGAAATTTCCATAAGTTGACCGGTGGGTTTTTTAAAAATGTAAGAAACTCATTAAAATTTTCATTTTCTTTTTCGTTTCATAATTCAGAATCCAATTAATATTTTTTATTTCCTCTGCTTAAAAGGTTTACTTTGGAGGTAAGAACATGTGCACAAAATTTCAGAGAAATTGGCCCAGTAGTTTTCTAGAAAAAAGTACATGAAAATCAGGTTTTATATATGGAGAACGACTGAGGAAGTGACCCCCTAAAAGGGGGTAGTTGGTCTGTCCATTTTACCTACAAAATCGAGATCACTTTTTCTCAAAACTACTAACCCGATTTTCTTCAAATTTTGCAAGCTCTATCTTGGCTATAAAATCAGAATTTTGTCTGGCAGATTAAAAAAAAAATTATGGATTTCACAGCAAGTTGAAATTTATATGAAAAAAAAAAATTTCAACATGCTGTAAAATTCGTATGTTTTTTTTAAATCCTCCAGACAGAATTCTTATTTTATAGTCAAGTCAAGTTCTTATTTATAAATCTTCTAATCATCTTAATTTTATTTGTATGTTAAATTTTATTTACAAATTCGTTTATCGTAAGACATTATTTTGAGTATTATTACAATTTTATTGCAAATTTTTCTTTCAAAAATGTTTCATAAATATTTTTCTTGATTACTTCTGTGATTATTTTTTGACTAATAATTCATTAATAAAAATTTAAAGTTTAATTGGGAAGTATAAAGTAATGTTCAAGTTTTTCTTATTATTTTTCGTATTTTTCTATTTTTTTATGATTTGTGTAGAAAATTTCTGTAATAAAAATATTGTGTGAAAAATATTGGTATTCCGTGGTGTACAAATTTAATTTACCATAAACAAATAATTACATCAATTCGATATTTTTGGTAACATTTTTACAGTATTAAGTAATGTTGAATTTGTTTGAATTTTCACGACATACTAAATTTTCTATTTTATAGAAGTTAAAAATTCAAGAAGAATTAGACTATTTGAAGGTAAGAACTTAAGTTTAGCTATTCCTCATCGTCTTTGTAAATTACCAAATAAATATTTTTTTTCCCGAAGAAATGAAAATATGAAATTTGGCTTGGAATATTTCATAAACAGTTAGTTGTTTATTTTAGTAAAGCGATAAATAGTTAAATTTTTTAATATTTTCCTATTATAAAATTCATTTCATTTTTATTCTGAGTGGGGTAATAAATTATTATATCAACAGGAAATACTCATATATTATTAATGTTAATAAAATCGCGACATTGTACATTTTATGTTAAGTAAATCAGGCAATTGATAATATTGTATTGTATTACATGCTTTTACAACGTTATTATAATTCCCCTGCAATATAGTTACTTTTTCTTTAATAATTTCTTCAACAAATATTTTTTTAAATGTAATTTACTTGACACCTTATAACAGTTTTACCTACACCTAAATTTTCATAGTCGAAACGTCGAAAAACCTACACTTTTCTTTAAATAAAATAATAAAAAAAAGTCGTATTACGCATTCACACCACCCAATCTGTTTTTAATTTTAAATTTTATATTTTACGTTACAAAATGTCCTTTACAATGTTTAACATAAAAGATACATATTATAAATTTATCTATAAATTAAATATAGATTAATTTATTATTTGAAATATATGAGGTGTGGTAAAAATATTATGTATTTTTTTATTAGAGTTAAGAAAACGTTATGTCTTTGGTCAACTTAGTTTTGCATATAAGGTACAAGTATATGATTTTAATAAAATGTAGTACCTAAATGTATTATATAGATTTCTTAACTGATTATTTACCTTATTTATATTAAAAAAAATCGAAAATTGTGTTAAAAGTTATATTTTTTCAATGATGTACCACCATAAATTTATTTATTACCATGAAGCATGGCACTTTAGCGTTCTTCGTGTTTTGTAAAATTGGCTGATTACATTTAATGCGCGAGCAAATATTTTATGTATCAATTTAAAAACTCATATAATACATGTCGTACAATTTTTTTTTGTATTCGGCTGGGTGGTGATCCTGTTAATTTCAATATTTATACTGGATAGCAGAATGACATTTTAAAAGTTTTCTAGATTAATTATTTTGATTATTGTTTTATAATAATTTAAATCAACTATTTTTTTTAATAAGATGTTGAATGTTATATTCAGTCTGGGAATTTATAATTATGTAAACTTTAATAAATAATTCCTTTCCTATAGATGTAATTAAATATTAAAATTAACAATAATAAACACGAAATTAATTTATAAAATGTCTAGAATTTATATTAGTAAAAAATTTAATAATAACGTATATTCCAGTAAAAAATAATTTAATAATCAGCTTAATGATTCCAAATAGGTTGCGGCATCATTAAAGTGAAAATTAATTTTCTCTAACTTCCTAAGGTAATTTGATTAAATTTCCTTTTCATTACATTGAACAATTTTAATATATGCGAGTTAAGTATTTCAGATGGAATATACTACTATATTACTTTGAAAATTAAGTACAACGGTTATACCAATTTAAATCGAAACAACTAATAATATAAATAATGAATAAAATCATAACTGTTGACAAGCATTTATAATAAAATTAACGTTTTATAGTTTAAGTTTTACGATCTTCTATATATTTTTCATTCCGTAAATTTACCATTTAAATGTGCGACACTTACGATTACAACTACCAGTTCATGGATATTATAATTATTGAGAAATCCATTATGAAGTTACGGGTACGGAAGTACTTAATACATTTCTTAATACGTAAAATAATAAACTGTATAAACCCTTAACCGGTTATAATCTCAAGTTCAATATTTAAAATATGTGAAATATAAATATGAACATCGATCTTCAGTTTCATAATCTCAACTCATATACCGATGCTAGATTGAATGCGTTCTAGATTAATTATCTCTTCTTGAAATTTAACGAATTAAAAATTGTGAAATCAATATTAATAGGCCAATTCTTTTTTTAAATATGCTTACTACTAAAAATCAGTAGATCTATACTGCATCTATACTATATACTGTAAAGCTGCATTTGTCAGTATAATTCTGCAATTGCTTACCAAGGTTGTGAAGAATTAGACGCACATGTGTAATTCTCGATGTGGTTAAGTAATTATTTTAAGTGCAACATTTTTTCTTCTACTCGCCTCGTTGAACATTGTTTCACCTTTACTAAATTAGAATCGCTCGGAAAATTTAAAAGTAGATTTTTTCGAGAATTTTAGAAAAGTGGGACGAACTGCATTGGTAAATTGAAGGAACTTCACGTTTACCATAAATATAAAAAATTACAAAATTCCGATTGGTATGTCGTAGATAAATAGATAAATTTTTATTGCCGTTTCCGTGTTTAGCGGGCCACAGCAAAGAAGAAAAGTATAGTGGCATCTCGATCACAGAGATTTTCTTTAATTTCGGCGCATAGTGTTGTAAATTCCGCGTCAACCCTTGGGGGCGGGCCCCACATTTTGGGAAACTCTGTCTTAAATATTAAAATTCTTCTTATAGTACCTATATTCGAAAACAGATACTTTCATTATGAACTAGAAGTAGTTAGCTTAACTAGAGAATTTCGGCTTTATGACTAGCATTTCTATGAAATACTTGTTTGAAGTTAATTGACATCTTGAAAATAAAGTAAGCCTATGTAGCTCACATCACACAGTGAAAATAGTTTTTATTGTCTACATTTTGGGTAATTCTCCGCGAACTTCTTTTGGTAAACGTTGAAGGTTAACTAATAGGGAAGAAACTATTACCGATATTATGCAGCGAGCTGTTTACTCTCATATGATTGATAAAAATTGTATGGTCAACATTACTATTGTTCTTTGTTACATATTTCACCCCCCCCCCCCCCCCCCCCCCCTGAATTTTGTGAAAGTCGTTACCAATCGGAATATTCCATGCAGATATCAAAGTTTTGTGTTATATCATTTAATATGAGTTTATTTATTTTATCTTAAGCGAAACATATCTTCTGAGACATATCCTAGTGTATACACACATGTAGAGTAAAGTCGCAATGTTCAATAAAGGGTACCGACAGAAAATACAATGTAACGAGTACCTACAGTTGAAAAGATTACTTAAAGCACGAGTAGGTATTATAATTAGAAAAGTGAAGAAACTTCTCAGCGCTACAGCTAACAGCTATAAGTTAGTTTTAAATTAATGTAAATGTAATTTACCGGTCGAGATGACAAAATAAGATCCCAAGGTTTCGACTCTTCTTAAACTAACGCATAATCTAAAACGCATAGGCAAATTATTGAACCCCAATAGAATGAACATCTAAATTCTATAGAAGCCGCGAATATGAAAATACAATACGAGAAACAGTTTTATAGTACCAAGGACCCTAGAACACACAGAACGACGATAACAATTAACGTTCAAATGAAAGTCGATTTCATAGAAATGAAATGAAGATTGGCGCACGAAGGTAGCTTTAACTCTATAAGGATTAGAATGTTATTTGCTTGCACTATATAAAAATTGAAAAAATAGGAGATCGCATTAAATTAGCTCTAGCCAATAGAAAAAAAACCTTAATGTTCTAGGGTCAACGTTACAAAAGATGGCATCGCGCTTGGGATTGGTAGGAAGAAATTCCATCCGAAATAGAAATTTTATTAAATTTAATTAACGCTGAATTACTTGAGGTAAATCGTTCTATGTGGAACCAAGTATTTGGTCTAGAATTTAAGGATATTTACGGACTAGATGACAGAATAGAGTTAATGAAATCATACATTCCTTGAGCTAGCGAGGATTTCTCACTTAAATAAATTATACAACAATATTAAATGTAAAATATTTATAAAGATAATGTTAAAATATGTATTTATTTTATACATAATTAATATTAGATACTGTTCTTCTTTTTTGGTTTATAAAATAAATTTACATAAATGCGACTTTTTTTACGACATTGGAGTTATCATTTTGCCGGAATGAATTGCAAGAAATAGGTATTAAAGTTTTTCTAATCCAAACAAATTCATAATGCTTTTAATAGCGTACAACATTTCTCGAATAATATTTATAAATTTTATCTTTTACTTTAAGAGTATCATATTACACTAGATTGGATGCAGAAATCAAATAATAATGGGGTAATAAACAGTAGTAGAGTATTTCTATGAATAACTATGTAGAATAGGTATATTAGGATGCACTGCACATTATCTATACATATTTTCCCTTCTTAACAAATGTTATGCATAAATGCCACTATAATTCAAAATATGCATACAAATAGACATACGAAAAGGGTTACATGATTATGGGAAGCAAAACAAACATAAATTAATTTTGACATTTTCGGTGATTAATTAACTGATTTTTTGATGAAGCATGTAAAGTGGGAAAATAGGTATTCAAATAAAATAGTATGTAAGAATATTTGATTAAATAAGATATATAAATTATGTATTGACATACCTTAACCGTTTGATTCTTTAGTGGATGATCAGTATCATGAACGTATTCAAGCGTTATTCCGTAAAACTGCCCTTTATTGATATAGGTTATTCGATCATCTTCTCGTCGCTGCGATGAACTAATTGGACTTTCTAAATTGTATCGAAAACCAACATTTACGAATCTATGATTATAAAAAGGGAATATAATTATATAATTATATAAAATTCATTAATTTATAATTTTAAATATAAGTTATTAAGAGCAATAGAAGATTATTGCTCTATAATACAAAAATGTTTATAATGTATTATTATTCAAAAATTATTTTTTTCTAAACTGGAAATTTTTGATTGAAAAATGACACTTTGTCGTTAAGCAATGGTTTATTTATAAATCGGACAATTAAGCCGTCATAAAATGTGAGTAATGATAAAATATATCATTTTAAAATTATAATGTATAATGTCAAAATGGAAAATTTATTATTATATGAATCCAATGAATTTAATAGTAATTTCCAACTATTATCATAGAATAATAAGTAATCAGATATAGTAATTTAATCAGTATTATATTCATATTAATAGAAAATTGCAACGTGCTATAATATATTTCGATTTATAAATGTGTAATAATTTATGTACAAAAACTCATTTAAATTATTACACTTGCATTAATTATTCATCTGCCAATCTTGTAAATTAAAAAGAATGTATACATAATATATATAATATAGTTAGCTAGCTAAATAAAGTTGCATTCTATATTTGGAGGCTGCGGCGGAATAACGATTAAACTAAAAAAATTAAATCGGAGTCTTAGAAGAATTTTTATATCAATTTATTTTTATATATTGTATATTGTAAAATTTCAATATATTGGCATATTTTATAGTATGAATACTATACTATACTAAAGAACATTCTCTTAACAAATTAACATCATTGGGTCTGTTTGTACAAAATATTGGGACATTTCAATTTTAACACTTAAGGGGTTATATACAGTCACGAGGCCCAAAAAAATCGATTTTTCAAGAATTTTTCCTGAGAAGATTGTTAAATTTATTAATGTAAAAATTTGTACACATATTTAACATTTTTGTATTTGTAAAATAATAATTTTAGAAGCTGCTATAGCTGATCTACACCGGTCATCGACTTTAAAAACATAGTTTTGAGACAATCGCGTTTAAAGTTTCAAAAATAACTTTACATACGCTCTTACACGTCTTTATAAATATGCGAGTAACTTCGAAATTAATCGCCAGATTGACTTGAAATTGACTGCGTATGTACTTAAATATATCTACATTACGCGACATATGCGTATTCAAGCAAAAGTGAGACTAATTCGATTTACAGACACTACCTACGATCATTCCTAACATTCCAGTAGACCCATCAAACAATCTTAATTTCATAAAACGCGATTGTCCAATGAGCTACAAGCTCGACACTTTCAGAACCTAATTTTTTGTTGAAATAACTCTACGTATGTATGTAACATTTTGTACATATAGTTTGATGCGTATTGTTTTTAATCGACTGTAAATAATCAAACAGTGCAATGCATATTTAAAATTTTATGGAAATTAATGTACAATTTATGAAATATTTTTTTTTGATTGATCGATTGGCATTATAAGTGTAATAAATTACGCAACTAATTTTTATGTCCCGCTACTAAACGCTGTAGTTAAGAAATAATTTGAAAAGAAAAATGTTTAACTAATTGTGACAATTATCGTTGTTAATCTGGTTTTCTGCATACATAATTTAAGACATTTTTTCCGGACTACGAGATTAAGATTTTGTGTTAATCCTCTGTTGTTCATAATTAAAATATCAATCAAATTACATGCGTTTCATAATAAATATTAAACTTATTACCTTCATATTTTTTTAAATTAAAAACTACTTGTCTTCTGTTGTTATATTTACAACAATGTTCTGGCAAATTTCAAGAATTGATAAAATTCAATTAAAATTCTTTAAAAATGATAAAATATACTGTTAATGTAATATACTGAGCTACAATATTTTGTATTTTTATTATACATTCTACATTTATACTGAAATAAATTTATTTTTGCGGAAATATCTAGAACTGTTTTTAATTGACGTCTATAAACTATAACAAATTTTTATTTTATTATTTTGCAAAAGCAACAAATATATATGTATATCTAGTTTATCAATCCTTTAATGGCAAATTTTATGAACTAAATTGCATATTCGTTCTACATAATATACAAATAAAATACATATTATTTATTCAACTGTCTCAACTAATGTTCATACTTTAATAGTATGTAATAGATGGTGATGTGTTTCATAGTGCACGCATTAATAGAATTAACATAGCATAAGTAGGTTATTTTTCTAAAATCTGAAACTAGCTTGTATTAAATTTAGAATTTTGAAGCGGGTTAGAGACAATTTATATTCTGCTGCAGTAATAAAAATAACGTTGAGTTTATCACTACGGGTTATGAGTGTATCATAAACATTACATTAAATTTAACTTAAATTGCTTTAGCTTAAATTATAATTAGCAATAACTATTGGAAATTGCACTTATAATATCATAATATTATTTTGGGTTGTCTTAGAGATTCCTCGGGTTGTTCACCTTTAGTGAATAATAATAAAGAGATCTTATTGTTCAGCGAGAACTACGAGAAAACTTTGTAGCATTCCCTATTTTGTTGGGTTTTTTGAATAAGAGCATCCTTGTATAAAATGTTTTTAAGTTGTATAAGAAATAATAAAGTCAGACAGGACAATCCATTCTGGAACCTACAATTTTGATTTCAATCTCGTCTTGTTGATGATGTTTAATGATGATCTTGTGTTTATATGAAAACAAATCACGATTGATCATATAACAAATATATAAAATATGTATGAGAGAAAAGCTATATAAAAAAAAAAATAGAAAAATATATACATTTAAATTGATGTATTTGTACTTGGTAATCTGATGAAAAGGGTAATACTCGAAACATAAATAAACTTTAAATGTGATGTAAAATGATTTAACGATGAGAAATATCGAATTAGATCAATACTGATCACTTTATTCTACGTAATGCGTACTGAAAACATATATTTGAATGAAAATGAATATCCACGGATTCATCCACGAATCCACGGATCCAGTTTGAATCATAAGAAAGAATTGCCTACTATTGCAATCAATTTACTTATAACAATTTTTTATTTTCTTAAATTTCAGTAACTTCACTCAAATGTAGGCCAGCGAATGATGGAAGGCCTAAAGCTCCCATGAGGCCAGGTCGGGGTTGACAAATTACTTATCTGGCGCCACAAAATTTCTTTAGATTTCCTAGTGACCAATTTTGGTTCCGAACGGCATGTGAGTAAGTGTATACTGTGCATAGTGCGCTACAGTAATTAAAGACGTACATTATATTATGGGCATGCAAGCAGATCAAACATTTTTTTACAGAAGAATTTTGACATTTTATGTAAAAAATAATGGAAGAAATTGAATGATAAGAAATGAGATGAACATAAAAGTCTAAAAAACCTGGAAGCTTAAAAATCTACAAATAAAACCTAGCGAACCTATACTGATTGCACTGTTATAGTTTCTTATCATAATCCAGACGAAACTCAACTTTAATTTAACCAGCCGCGGATGTGAAATCCAACGAAAATCGTTACAAAGAAGATAGGTACATATTCAAAGTTATAAGCAATCGCAACACTCGAATTATCGACAATATTGACAATTTATCGAGATCTTTATCGAGATTGATATCGAGGTTCATAGGATTTGGCTTCTCGAATTAATTATTTCTTTCGAACCAGTGATGGGCCTCTAACTACTTATACCTTACTTACCAATATAATAAAACATATCAACGCATAATAAACTTTTTTTATACCTAAATGCTAGATACTAAAACATGTCAAGATTATTGAAAATTTCTTTAAAATATCTTCAGATCAGTGGCGTAGATAGGAGGGAAGGAGAGAACAATCCTCTCCCAAGAGTCTACGAAATATATAGGAGAATAAAATAAGTGTATTTAAGAGTAATTATCTTAGTTTTACACTAATCCAACTAGAGGCAAAATGTTATTAGAGACTTGAATAAGTTCTCGCTGTTTACCTACATATGGTGTTATCTTAGCATTTTTGCATCGGGCACAGTTAACTTCACTAGGCTGGAAATGACGGTATATAATCAATCCACCGAACAGAGAAAAAACAGAATATTTGCGGGAAATTTTACTGCATTACTTTTTTCCGCAATAATCTGCAGCTGAAGCACATAAAATTTTTGTGGAGACTTACGGTGACCATGCTCTGTCGGAAAAAATATGCAGCATTTGGTATAGATGCTTCAAAAATAATGATTTTGAGGTTAACGTTCATGTGGACTTCAGCAGGCTGACTGCCATGATATAGTTAGTCATGCTGAATCCCCGTATTGGTCATGCATGTTCAAGGAACGCACGAATACACACATAGACATATTGTGTATATCTGAATTTCCATAAATTATGCAGAAAATGGAATTTCCACTGAAATATATTTTATTCATCGGGAAATTTACAAAAAAAAATCTGAAATCAATTGTATGCACTTCATAAAATTGAATAAATGTCACATTTTAACATTATTATAATAATAAACTTGGTGCGTGGTCTGATTATTATTATTATCTTTCTTTACCTTTCTGTATTACATTGTAATAAAGTGGATATTTATGTATCTACGTATATAATCATTTATGTAAATAATAGGTATCCAAAACTGAAAATAGCCTAAGCGTAAAATTTGAAAATCACTTAATTTGGAATACATAATTTTAAGCTAATTAAAATATTCGATTGACTATAATAGGATTAAAACAAAAATTTAATTGATGTGCCCGTATAATTTCCAATAATCTTGGGTCATGTGTATGAATATATTTTCTAAGATGGTTCAATTTATGCTAATTTGTCATTTTAACAAAACGGAGATGGGTCTTCAAAGTATCTCATCAAATTTAGTATCCTAATTAAAAAAACCGAACTACAACTTCAATTTGGTCCATCCCGAGATAGAAAATAAAATGTAATAGAAAATAGAATGTAATGTAAAAATAATTGTTGAATTTAATGAAATGAAAGAATTGCCTCTCTTAACCAGTACCAGTACTTTAAAATTAAAATAAATTTGATACTGAAAAAAATTCTACAATTCTTCTAACACTCGAAATCATTTGGTTCAATCGGCCAAATTATTATTATTATTAGGGCTAGTTTTAGCGGGTGGTATTTAGAGTCGAAGATTAAAATATCCTGAATTATTCATTATATTTGATAAAAAAAATGTAATTTGAAGTCTCCAAAATTATAATAAATTTTTTACAAACATTTGAGATCGCAATGTTATCAAACCAGTAAAATTATTTTAACGACAAAAATATTATGTTTGAAAACCCAACTGCTTCTTTAATAGTTAAAATTATTCATGAATGAAATAATTTGTGTCATATTTCCATAATTTTATTTATATAATTGAAATTTCAGTTAATTCAAATACTGAAAATTTCTTCAAGTAATTATTTGAAATATACGTACAATTTTAGTGCAAGTCAATTAATGACATTGATAAATTTTCGGTAATATACTCGTATTTGTCTTAATTAAAAAGTAATCTCGAGAATAAAAATACAATAAGTGAACTTTTCTTAACGAGGTGAATGAATTGCATGGAACAATATTGAAGTTGATAAATAACACCATGGGAGACCATTCTGACCATAATGTACATGCACATTATCGACTCTGTACTTAATCAATCAAAATTTACAGTTCTTGACTTTCTAATTCTATAATTTCGAACTTTCTTATAAATATAATTTTTCGATAAGATACTATTCTAAACCGTTGGTGTGGTAAAATTTTTGATAGATTTCATTACTTAAAATTCCCTTGTTTCCATTAAAGTTAGAATGCAAATATGACTATTTATAAATTACAGTAAATCAATGGAAAAATTAGAGTTTAAATATAAGCTTGAAACGGTAGCGCTGTATAAAGTAGCGGTATTAACTTATTGTCATACTGGCGGCATTACTGTAAATCTATTTATAATTAAAAAATCAACAATATTCAATGTTAAATTAACTGACATTTCTGAAAATGTTTAGTCGTCTTCGAAGTCCTTTATGTTAATGAAATATTAAATAAATGTATAATATGTATAATTGACCATTATTGATTAGCATACCCAAGTAACATTATTATCTGGATATTTGCTGTTAAAGCACTTCGTAAGCTAATATCAGTAGCTATTTTGCTGCCACAGGAAGAGTGGCAGTAATGAAAAATTGGCTGTAATTATATCGATCCTACCAAAGTGGAGGTGGCTTTTCTTGTTGTAACCATTATTGTGGCAGCTAAAAGTGGTAGCTGCAATAGCTCTGCCACAAACCTGTATCCGCCCTTATATTATT
>JANTOP010004006.1:0-34888 GCA_027564815.1 Symmerus nobilis
GATATAGTAAAATATAACGAATTTTTTCAGAAATTTCACTCATCTTTAAGACGCAATAACTTTTGTTGTATCAATGCAAATTCAATAAAACGTACTCAAATTGTAGCTTGAAGTGTCACCTTCAAAACGCACAAAGTATAGCCTGATGCGATGGATGGTTACGAAGTTATGTTATCGTAAAACCATCTATCGAGAAAAAGGCTCAATACTTTTTCCCCCACCCAATATATTGAGCCATTTGACTACTAGTTAAATACTTTCGGCGGCTTATCATAATTGTTTCTTGGGTAATGTACTGCTTAATTCTAGACAAGAATGCAGCATACAGCTAAATCTACAGCGAATTATATTTAAAATGGTTACAGATAAGAAAGCCTCTATAAACTAGACCTTAAATTTCATGTTATCAATTATATGATTTAATATTGAAACATATTTTTAAATTTATATATTTTCAGATCCGTATTTTTATTATAGGTCCCATAATTAGAAACGGGACCTGATCTCAATTTAAAAATGTATACTTAAACTACGTCAGACGAGTTCAGCACTTGTTAATTGATAAGACATCAAGACTATATATTTCGCACATAAAACATGAAAAATTATCTGTTTGAACGAACAATATCTGGACAAGATTTGCATTACTTGGGCATAGATTTTATTACTCAGTTTTAAATTGTCTGTCTTGTGCGAGAGCATTACTGATAATGTCTCCCGTTATAGGATTAATCTTAACCCGTGTTTATTTCATATTGATTATAATAGAATCGATCATTTTAGCGAGGCCAACTTTACAGCCAACCGATCTAAATGGGACAAGAAGTTTGCCAATAATTGGATCTCCTAATATCACACCCCCAGAAATCGTAAGTATCGTAAAATGTAAGATTTTTCAAGGATTTAATTATCAAGTCAAGGCGTGAGGCTGTCTTATCACAGCTATTTTTAAACGAATTTACTAACATTTAAGATTCAACATTTACGAAAGTTCGGTTATTTAGAACAAACCCCATCCGACTCGGAAGCCCTTTATTTAGAAGATGCCGTTGTTGCGGCATTAAAAAACCTTCAAAAATTTGGTGCAATCAATCAAAGTGGTATTCTCGATGAAGACACGATGAAGGTAAATTTAGAGATCAATTTACATATTCTCAAATATTACCAATTCCCAATACTTAAAGCTCTTAACTGCTCCAAGATGTGGTGTCCCTGATATAGTACCCAATACTCAAAAACGCTCTAAACGATTTGTTATTGGATCAAAGAGTTGGCAAAAGCGAAGGATTACATATTTGTTTGTATAATTTCCTAGCCGATTATATTTATAATTCCTGTTTTATATTGTTACAGTATCGCTAATTGGTCCCCGAAAATAGGCGAAGAAAAGGTGGTTGCCGATATGAAAACCGCTTTTCGTACATGGGGACAATATGGCCGAATACAATTCGTACGGGTGTACGATCCATCAGCCGATATAATTGTGGCATTCGGTACTGGCGACCATGGTGATCGCTATCCGTTTGATGGGGAAGGGAACATATTAGCTCATGCTTTCTATCCGTACGAAATGCATTCGTATGGGGGGGATATTCATTTTGATGATGATGAAAATTGGCAGGATAATGCAACGCTCCTAAAGGATGGTATAGTGAAGAATATTACCTCCTATGATGGCACTGATACTAAAGAATGGTATGATCGAATTGAATGAAGGAAATATATATGGGAATTTTAATTCTGATAACCCAAATTTACCGTAATTGACAAACCCTAATTGCCTAAAATTATGTTAAAACCTATATTCGAGCAACAGCCATAATTTCAATTGATAAAAAGATCATTTTTCCTATTATCGAATTTTGCCAAAAAACATGGACTGGACCCTGTTATTTTTTTGCCATTTTTGAAAAAAGCCTGAAATTCTGCAGAAGCATAGCTAAAATAAATCCAGATTGATTGGCAATAAATTTGGGTTACTGTTTCTAATAATTAATTTACGATAATAATTTTTATTTCCAATATTTTGAGGTTTCATGACAGGGGCTACAAAACATATTAAGAACTCTGGTTTTTTTGCAGCTAAAGTTCTCAAATTGGGTACAGATATTCTGAAAGAATATACAATTCCATGCATATACATTTTATTGCACCTTTCCTCACAAGTTTTAGAGACATTTAATTGAGATATTAAATTTAATTTAATTCTGATACCGATTTTAACTTGATCATACCATTCTTACTGTATTGTGATTCAATATTGACTAGAGATTTATTTATTTATTATTAATTAAGGTGTCAACTTTTATGCGGTTGCCGTTCATGAATTGGGACACAGTTTGGGTTTGGCTCATTCACCAGTCTACAATTCAATAATGTTTCCATATTATATTCCTGATCATACTAATCTTGATTATGATGACATATTGGCTATGTATCAATTGTATAGTAAGTCTAACAGTGATATACTTGAGTACCTTAAATGATTTTTTATATATATTTATCTCGTAGTTCAGAGTACATTAGAGGAAGATAAATGGATCACCACTACCCACCCTAATGAATATACAGATAATACTTTTAATGGGTTGGATACAACAACTACTTCACGTTCTCCGATTGTTACACTGCCACCAATCCCTGATCCCGTCGATTCGGATGAAGAGGAGGGAAACAGTGTCGATGAAAATATGATAACGGAAAAATCAATTCAAACAACATTCATTGGTGATTATGATACAGTCGAAGGGCATAAGGTAAAAGGAAAGATATTGATTTTATAGATTAACTAAACAAATTCATTATAATCATAAAAAGCGACGTTTTGGTATGACTACTGTTGGACCAGATATAAAACCGTTAATACCAGACATTTGTGCAGGATTATTTGATGCTGTCGCATCTTTACGGGGAGAAATGTTCATATTTAAAGAGGAATTTGTCTGGAGATTAACCGATAAATATCGCATCAAACTTGGGTATCCGGTTAAAATTAATCAAATTTTTACCGAACTACCTACGTCCTTAAAGAAAATTGATGCGATATATGAACGAGATGTAGATAATAAAATCATCTTATTTAAAGGTTGCTTGATTACCAACTGGTAAAAAATTCAGATAATTAAATCTAAATTACAGGAAAAGAATATTGGATCTACGATGGGGATAGTTTCATTCATGATAGTCCCAACTATCTGACAGATTATGGTATAACCGATGATATAGAACATATTGACGCCGCAATGGTTTGGGGTAGATAATCAATTTCTTTATAGCTCTACCTTCATTTAATTGATTCCTTTTCTCTAGGTAAGAATGGTAGAACATACTTATTTTCTGGTAATCAATTTTGGCGATATAATGAAGAACGAAAACAATTGGATGATGGGTATCCGAAAAATATGAGCAGATGGCGAGGAATACCATCGCCTATCGATACGGCAGTAACAACAACAAATGGTAATTTATTTATAAAGTGTACGAACTTATTTAATTTTTTATTCTTCCCAGGAAAAACCTACTTTTTCAAAAACAATCTCTATTGGCTATATAATAATGAGGAAATATGGCCCGAAAGCGGTTATCCCCGACTGGCATCAAATGCATGGCTAGGATGTTCCTTATCAAATCAACCAGACATTCAGAATCCTTAAATGGTTCATTTTAGTATTTAGTATAATATACATTTATTTTCTTTTAATTTTTTTATTATCTTTACCATTTGTACTTAATAGAAAATTACCATAGTATTTTAACCAAAAATATGTAATTCCTATACTGCAATAAACGCTAGTTAATAATAAAGGAAGGAATGGTAACCGTATGTGTAGATGTAATAGATATTGAAGTATATTTTCATAGAAATATAACGGAATGAAACCGAATAGGTAACACCGTTCATAGATAGGGAAATATAAGGATGGATATTGAGATTTAATGATGCTATAAGCTACGATCGTGTAAACTAATAGTAATGAGGTTTTAATTAATGTCAGTTCTGGTTTAAATAATAAAGGAAATAGGGAATAATGGGAGACTACTGATAGGAATATCGTTTGAGAAGCTTCGAACGTATCCTCTGTTGAAATAATACTAAAAGAGAATAACAATTTAAAATTATCAAATCATCGAACTAATAGAAAGTAATCTTAGAGAGACTTACCACAAAGGTATCATCACCATTAATATCGCTTTCTCATGAACGTGCCATCCAAACAGAAATGATGTACAGCCACAAATGATAATTGACCGTACGAATTGTTTTCTAGCCAGATGACTAAAATATAAAATGAAAATATGAAATCAAATCATATCATTTCCATCATTCAATTACCGGTTATATTTTTTAATTAGAAATATTTTAATTAAGCACGGAATTATAGCGAAAAGAGTTAGCGCAAACGTGTATATTGGTAGTATATTTGGTAATATTTGATGATTGAATTCCTGAACCAAGCCACCGGTATTGTTACCTTGGTTGTTGGTAACTTTTAAAATTATACCGGCTATCTTATCGATTATATTGTATATTGCCCAAAAATTTGGAGCCCAATATGCGTGACACAGTCCTCGTTTAAATGGAAATAAACGGCTAAGAACCTGTAGAAATTAAATGATGAATTCATTAGTTATTAAAGATTTCCATTGACAAACCTGAGGTATTTGGTTATAAAACGGACCAAACGATAGAGCCGTTATTCCGACAACAATTCCTCCCAACTTCAGTAGATTCTTGACTTTATCGGAAACTTTATCTGGCATCAATACATAAAATTTCAACATGTACGCAACGTACACTGGAGCAATGTAAATAAAAATATGCTTTGAATTCAATAATACGGCAAAGAGAACGGCTGACTGTAGGTATTGTTCCCGAAACATTTTCCCGATGCTTAACAACAGCAAACCGAACAGTATTCCATTATATTGAAAGTGGATGTGATCGACGAAGATTAGCCCGATGTTTTTGAGTAAAAGGAATGCTATAATCGTTGAATGATATTGATTAGAGTTTGACGGTATGCAACTGAAAGGAAACCGGATAAATTATTTAAAATTAGGTAAAAAGGGGAACGTTCAATTCACCTTTTAACACCAAATGCATAAACAATGTCTGTCACAATCACTGATAACCTCTGAAAGATGATAGTTTCCACGGATGAATAGTACAAGTTCGACACTTTAAGCATTTCCGGATCGAAGAAATTCGCAACTTGGGATAGTAGGTATTCAAAATAAGCAAAAAACGGTGGATAATCTAGGGTCCATTCGCTAGTTTCGTCTTGGTACCATTTTTGGACCGGTAAACTGTGCGTGATTGCTAACCAGTTGCGATGAACCTCAAAATCGGTAGAACGGCTATCCAAAAAATCGGAAACGAAACGACAATAAATCAATAAAATGGAAATGTATTAAAGTAGTACTCACTAGGATGGTATCAATAGTATCTTTAGACAAGAAACGGCCAGAAATATCGTCCAGAACATGATCTTTACCGGAAAAAATTAAAAAATTCGGACCAAACAAACAAAATGAAACAAAAATGCCACATAAACGTTTAATTTTGACAGCTGGATAATTCCGTTGAATTCAACAGAAATAGTCATGGTATTGTCATTCGATAATTGTGAACATTTTATACAGGGTTTTCATTCCAGATAGCTATGGGTTGGAAAATTAATAGTAGTTATGCAATATCCGTTCCGGTCCGCTTTCAGGTCGAAATTTGTAAATTTTCATGCAGAGGTGGGGCAATCAATTTTTTTGGAGGGGAAGCGGAGAGAAATTGGAACATTTCTTCATTTCACAGGATAGTACAAGGATGTATCTTTCAGAAAATCTTCATTTGGGTTCCATTAATCCATCCCTTCCTCGACTTCCGAGCCTCTGAAAACAAAAAATTCTTATAATTTTCATTATCATATACACCGGTCCGTCGATTTACACGGTTTATAAATTTATATATTTTTTTTCCTGAAGTAATGGACAGATATCGCCGAAAAATTTCGTTTTTAATTTTTTTTTCTATTGGTTACGGAATATTGATATTATATTTTCAGAGACTTTTCTTTCTATTTGTGATGTAATTTTTAAATGAATGGAATAAATTAATAAATGAAATAAAATTAATATAGAAATATATCTTTCGATATTAGGTACTTCTTGCCTCTTTTTACACGGTCATATGAACATAACATTCTTTCCATATATTCTGTGATTCGATATACATGGTCCAAAACTATATTTAACTTAACCCCCTCTTTATTATATGTATGATGTGTCTCGTTTTACACGGTTTCTACTGTGTAAATCCAGGTATCGGTGTATAGGATTTATGGGAAAAATGGTGCCAGACACCTATAACTTGAATTCAATTCTTTGTATACCTATTAAATTAAATAGAAAATAAAATAAAAAACTAAATTTGAATTGAATTTAATTTGATTTAAATCCAACTGATTTAATTTATACAATTTTTTTAAGTTTCCTTCGTTGATATGATTTTATTATACACGATAAATTTAAAGTAACTCATCTTATTTATGTTTCGGTGTCTCCCAATTCGTTGTGCTATTATAAAACCAATTTCCCTCGTTCCTTTTCATCCATCCGGATTCCAGACAATTGTCCTAAAATTATATGTATCCTTTAGGAGTTATTTAAAATTAATCTTAATTTAATACCTTACCAATTGGTGCTGTACATTCGGTGTCATATAGTCGACATTTGTATAGTAACCCGAATAATTTTGATAACAATTCGGTGGTATTGAGGTGGAGGTTAGTGCTTGACCCGTTTGACACCATGGCGACGTATTTCCGTCCCGTTTATCCGGATGGTGTAAATTAACGGCAGAATTATGATTTTGGCTATTTCTGTTGTTGGTAATATTTTCTATTGAGGCTGGTGACCAAATTGATTGATTGCTATTTATTGCGAACGGGGGAATTCCCTAAAAAATTATTTTTAATTAAATTTAAATTATTTATTCTCTATTTTATCAACTCACCCCTGATGATGTACCAGATGATGTTAGAAATGGAAGACTCTGTGTTGCCGATTTCATGTATCCAGGTGAATCTCGCAGAAATGGTGGCGTTAGGACCGGTGAATTTGTATTCGAACTTTTAGTTTTAAAAATTTTACGGATTAATTATTAATCTTCACCCGTAAATTAATCGTTACCTTGTATAAATATTCAGTATTGGCGTGGGGGACTTTTGAATTGTAACTTTTGAATTCGATTTACCACCTTTATTCAAATTTGTTGAATGTGAACAATCTTTATCTTTATTACGTTCATTTGATGCTGTCGAATTCGATAAATTGTTACCGAATTGTTGTTGTCGTTGTTGCTGAACATGTTGCTTCTGTAATTGCCGACATTTTGCACGTCGATTCTTGAACCAAACCTTTTTGAATGAAAGAAACATCAGATTTCCTTTCAAAATACCATGCACGCCACGCATTATTGCATTGTTATGTATTTATATTTGCAAACTATACACAATATATGTTTATAGATGTAATATAATCAGGAAGTCTAATTATGAAAGGTCACGTATTTTGATCGTGATATAGAATTTATATCGTATTTTTGTCACAACTTGCAACATTTCAATCATATATTAAATACACAAAACAAAAAAAAAACCTTTCAATTGCTTGCATTCTAAAATAATAAAATCAATTAGTTTTTGACCTCTTTTATGTCTTATAAAGCCAATTTTTATGAAATCGATGGTAATTCAAATTAGTCACACTCATGTGACTTCCCCATATTTCAAGGATACCGATTATTTATTCGATTTTTTGTAGGAGTAATATAAGTGTCCATCAGTGCCTTTCATGTAGGCTGATTTTTATTATTTACTTACCTGTACCCTTGATTCGGGTAAATTTATTTTAAATGCAACTTCCTCTCGCATAAATATGTCTGGGTATCTGGTTTTGCCAAACAATGTTTCCAGTACGTCCAGCTGAACCCTTGTAAATGTTGTTCTCTCTCGTCTTTGCTTACGATGGTTACCTGTTTTAATATTAATTTGAAATCTACATATGTTAGCTTTCTAGGTAATATTCTTAGAACAGCAAGTCTAATTACTAAAAGAAAATAATCGGTGAAAGTACAGGAAAGTACAGAAAATATTCCGTAAAATCGGTAAAATGTCTAGTAACTCGAATAGAGACGCTACAAATTGGGAAAAGTTATGGAAGTAGGTGTTCTGGATCCGCCATTGAGATAATTAAATTAATATGACCACCATATATGATATTTGCTGTTTAGGCATTAAAGGTGTTACATATTAAAGGATCGAAATCATAATCCTATTCGGATTCGCAAATCCCCCCCAACGTCTAGCCTAACATATTTTGGTAGATTTGAAAGTTAATTTCATATGCAAACAAATTCATACCATTTATATGCGTCTGTCTATAAATTCAGTACATTACAATGAATTAAGAGCCCAGAAACAGGAAGGGCATAGACAATTAAGTTGTAGCGAATTTTCTTCTAAAATCCATTGTTATGTTTTAATGATTATTAACGACTCATTTTAGACGACTCCTGATAGGATATTTTTTTTTATTATTATTGTATATTCGCAATTTGTTTGCCATCGAAAACCGCTTCTATTTTACCCATTGCACGTGTCTCTCCGTCTCTATTACCCAGACCTTTGCCGTATTATATTTTATGATATTTTTAAGGGATTTCCTTCGATGCAAAGGATATAGGAGATAATGTGAGTGTGTGCTTCGGTGATAATCTTGTAGTTAAATATCTCAAAGGTATATTTTTTAAACTGTTATTATAATAATCAAGAGATTGGTTAAGGGCAGGAATGGTAAAGTCGAGTAGGCATATATCCGATAAATTAGCCATATAAGGCGGTGACCGAAAATTGGTCAATGAATTGTTTATAAATACATAATTAACGTTAATGTTGAAAGTAAATACAGAGTTTATATTTATTTACCTGTTGGATAACCCATTGAGTGCAATGAATCAACAGTCATTATGTAGGGTGATGCTTTTAGGTATGATAATCCAGCTAGGGACGTGTGATGATGATTAGCTGTTACAGCTGTTGAAAATGGTGTAAAACCCAAATCGTCTGTATTACACCTTAAATGAATTAATTAATTAATTAAAATAAAATAATAATTATATTAATATTATATCGATTATTTATTGCAGCATGTTTGATGTCATTTCATAGACGACTTTCTTTATTTCTTACCTTGAGCCTACCTCGAGAGGTTATAGCAAAATACCAATTTAAGGCGAATATTTAGCAGGATTCTAAACGATAAATTAAATTAAATTCGTAATGACAATCCCAATCATAAACGAAATGGCGTCAAAAAATGAATGAATGGAAGTAGGATTGAAGGACCGGCCCTAACCATAATATATCATAAATGTCAAGTCGGATAAAAAAAAATGAAATATGAAAATATGAAAACCAAGTATGATTTGGATGAAAAAATGAAAAAATGGTTATGCAATTTCAGGACTGATGGGTATTTATAGGATATATCCATATCCACACAGAATTACCAATTGAAAAGACGGGCTTTTCAGACCCAACCTTATAAAAACGAGCACGGTTTTATGTTTTAAAAAACACTTACATGAAATTATATGTATAATAAATTGTATATAAATAAATGTGTTCCATTTGGAAATGGAGTATTTATAAAACCGTCCTAATCCTTGCTTTGTTCATTTTTATCAATACATAAATGCAAACTTTTTCCTCTTTTTTCATCCACCATTATTTGATTCGTATTATTAACATCTGGTAACTCATACACTGAAATTGCTTATAAAAGTAAATATGACTAATTTTTTTATTCGCGTTTCATACACATTATAATTGCACAATGTCCTGTATAATACTTGTACAACAGCGATACAGGACCCAGAGGCTTAACTCTAATGTACAAGATATTTTGAACCAATCTGTTCAACAGGAGCTCTAGTTGTTACGAGATTTTATATTGTATTTTTTCGAGAGTATATTTTTATCCCAGCTAATCCGTTTGATTTTAGTTTTATATAGTGGGATGCGAGAGCTTCCACTTTCAAAGGGACGAACTTCCAAATTCGGTTTATCCTTTGAATGGAAATATAATTTTTTCTTTAAGTAAATTTAAGGTGACTGATTACGAATTTGAACTTAGAAAGCTCGTGTCACACACAGTTTTAGTATAAAATAAAGAATTTTTATTTATAGTATGTGCAAACAGATGTGGACTCCAATCCCTAAGAGAGAGGTAAATTACTGGAAAAAAAGAATTTAATATAATTGCAGTAAAGATAAGACTTCCTTGATGAGAAAAGATGGAGTTGAATTTCTTGAGTGATTAAATGAAGAATATTAAAAACAATTAATTTACATTTTCTATTTCAAATTTCGATTGATAAAGATATTTTTGCGCTCAGGATATTCATATTCACGTAAAAAAAAAAATAAAAAAACAGAATTTTGGAGTCGGGACCTCTAAATTTGAAATTTCAGAACGGAACCGAAGAAACGGAAGAACCGTTTCAGAGAATTTCACCAAATTTATACTAGCTCAACTACTACTCCACATAAAATAATACACAAAATTTTAGAATTCGCAAAATCTAAACATATCTTTACATTTCCGAAACTGCCCATTTCAGTGTTCAGCGACGGAGATATCAATGTTATTTAGGCTGGATGAAGTAATGATAATAACCAATTAAAATATTGGTAAAGTTAACGGGCTGTTACGATAATATGCATTTTAGATAAGCGTATGCAAATTAAGGGTCTCTGAATAATTATACCTTTTAGAGTTTGTAGTTATCTATATCAATCAATTATATTCTTTGAAATGAGCGAACTAATTATTTTAATGATCTCTTATGAAAGTAAATAAATCATGTTACCCCATTAAGCACAGTCGAATTTTTAATCATGCATTTTAAAATATCTGTTAGATAAATTAAATAGAGATTTCATAAATTTGATTAGATTTTCAAATATACATTTGAAACATTTAATATTTAGTGGCAAGGGCTGACTTTTATTTTTTTAAATGGTTGATATATTCGTACGTAATATACCTATGGGACTTATACCTCTTCGTTATTATATCTACTTATCAGAGAATTGATTCTAGGAGACGATGTGGGAGTTGCTATAGTTAATAAATATTGAATAAAAGAAGTCAGTAAATACGAAATAATAACTCGATTTTATACTTTTTAAAATAATAGCAGGTACTTAATAACGTATCTACTTATTTATTCAGATATTGGGTTGATAGTAATCTGCAACAAGACATTTTTTGATTACACATAACGATTATTCTATTTTCATCTATTTTCTCTATTTATCTTTCGAATTATTATTTAAGTACGGTTACCTTCAATATCGTCAAATTTCATAGTCTGATTCCACGATTCAATAGACTTAACTGAATGTAATATTTTGAAAAATGGTCTTGAGGTATCTAAGTGCCATTTTAAACATGTGGTTAAATAATATTAATTTTCGCATTTTTTTTAAATTAAATTAAATTATATTATAATATTATAAATGTTAATAAACACCTAATGCATTTCCATTTTATAAGTCCGGACTTAATACGTTCTTAGTATCGAATATCCACTTGGTCATGTTAATATTTTCCTATATAATATAAATTCTCCCCTTTTATACTTCTTTCAGCTTATAATGAGGTCACAATTTTACATGTGCGGTCCAAAGGCATACATATATTGATTGTACTATTAATTCTGATCGATAAAACAATGACGAAGAAAACTGACACTTCCTTCGGTCCCGGTGCGAGAAGATTTTATAATCTTTCATGAAACATAATGGTTTTAGTTTAATTTATTTTTCGAGGAATTAAAAATTAAGCTTCAATTGGCATATTGGATGGGGAAAGAAACAAGAACTTTATTATAATAAAAAGTTAAGCGATTTGAAAGATAATAAGATCTGCTAGGCAAATGATGATGGTCTACCTATACAGAGCGTATTTACATATATAATAAAAATCGTAATAAGGTAGGAGCAGGAAGGAGTAAAGGAATAAAAAGTAATAATAAGTTTTAGCTCAAAATTATGAAAACTTTTGATTATCTGTAATAAAATGGTGAAGTATCAAATTTTCCAATTTTAGCCAAAACAATATTGCCTTTTTCATGGAGTTTTTTCCCAATTTTGAAAAATTCATATATCGGCTTCAAATTTTGCATTAACATTTTTAAAACTAAAATCAAAATTATTGGCAATAAATTAAACCTTAGTTACCTAATGAATTTTAAGGAAACGATTTATTTTTTATTTAAATTTGGGACAGATACTTTAATATCAGAAGTATTTGGGCAATCTAATTTAGAAGTTCGATAAAGGAATTTTATATGAATTTTAATTGAACAATTTAACAAAAATTACACATTTGAAAAGAGGTAAAAAATGTTTAACGATTATAAACTCAGAGTTACTTACCCAGCTGCAGTCGATATTGAGTCACCCCACATTTCTTATCAAAATAGTTGACCTATTAGTTTATTGAATATATGGTCTTATTTAAATTTCCTACTTTAATATAATTAGACTACTGAATCACAGTAATAATTTATATTTACGTTGTAATAATATCAATGGTATGTATATTGATTTATTTGAATCCTGAAAAATACAACTTTCATCGATATCAATTTCAAAAAATAATTTATTATTTTCCGACACAATAAAAATTAATCGAAACTACATGGAAAAAGGACCCGGGTTCAAGTAATAAAATCTGTATTATTAAAATTCACACATTATTGAGCATTAGAGTGGAGGAGTGCTTGGATATAATGTATAACAAATGGTGGTTATTTTTTTTTTTGGTCCAGCAATTGAGATTGATCTATATTTAAATATCCCTTCTTGTTGACAAAAGCACTTTTTTCACCACATGTGGTTAAGATATTTCGTAATAAGGATTTTCCAATGTTAAGAAGAAACAACAATGGGATATTAGAAAAATCACAATTACATACTTAGGATTTTTATTACATTTCTCATTGCTAAGTTAACTAATTTATTAGTCCTTTTAACACTTATTTATTATTTAGGATCACTTGTGGGATTCCAAATTATTCCATTTATATTACAGCAATGGTCGGGTTCTATATTTAGTATAAATCGTATATAACTTATCCAGGAAGAATTTAAGCTGAAAAGCTCTATCATTTGATGATGTTTAAGGTATGTAGAAATTTTAATTGAACTTAATAACAGAAAATAAATTATATAATATTCACTAATAAAACAATTGTTTATTTATTACATTTTCCGGAAAACACGAAATTTGTATGTTTAACCCAACGTACTTATGATATGCCCTTATGTTTTTTAAGCGGACGAATTTTTCACTGGAAAATTAAATCCATAAAAGTCATAAATAAATGCAGTGCAGTGTAATTCAAATTTTATTTAAAAAGATTCATGCGTTTGATAGATAAAATAATATAAAAAAATATATAAATAGTATTTCGTCTTTTTTATCATTTACCACATTTTGGGGAGCCATGTTACCAGTCATCCAAAAATACCAAATATAGTAATCGCGCACACCATAAATGGGAGATTTGGTCCAGAACGCATGTTCCACAATATGACAAAGACAACCAGAATGAAGGAAAATTATTAGAAAATATTGGAAATTTTATTTTTAAATAATTTATTTCTAAATAAAATACATTATATACTCCATAATTATTACTCTTTCTTTGTTCCATACTATAGTCTTCTCGCTTTACTCCACATCTACCAGTTCCTTCCAATCTTCTCTATGGCTAATAAAGAGACTTAACAATTCTTGCAGACCAAACTCCTCCCATATACTAAGGCGGGTCCCAAGGTATAAAACATGTTTGTTCTAAGATTCAGTTTATTTGATGTTTTATTTATTCTTACAGACGAAACAATATTTCTTTTCTTTTAAAGAAAAATAATAAAAGATTTTTTACTTCTATTTTTTTCTCAGTTTTTAGTTTTCAATTATAAATGGAATATTTACCGATAATATTTCGGGCAGAAAATATTTATAAATAATGGAGAGTGATACCTCCAAAACTATCATTGTTAGATAAGACTTCTTTTTACAATAGATGAAAAATCCATAAAATTGAAAAATTCACACACTTTTGGTATAGGATGCATGGCAACCTAGTATGGAAAATAAATTAAATTAATTTATAATTTAATATTTGGGAATATGTAGAAATCCTACACTAAACACGGAATCATATTTCGCACGCAATAAAAAAGGTATACATCCTCCAACGAAATTGAAGTAGTTTAGCGATAATTGAAACAATTTTCAATTTGTCCTGTACAAGTGTTTATAGTATAGTATTTCGTTACTCCTTTTTATACATTTCGCCAATGTACAACAAATTGATTTATTAAAAAAAAATAAACAATAGAAGTCACGTGCCATTTTCCGGGTAAGAACCATTCAATGCACACGGAAGGTCGAGTAAATATGATACCAGAAGCGTGTGTCTCATGCAACCGCTTGATTAGTGGGTGGAAAAATATGAAGACAATACTGATTGTGGCCTTTTTGAGTGCATGATAAGAAATTCATTCGTTTTCATTTTAAATTTATATTAATAATTAATTATTGAAAATCGTCCGTTCAGTTATTCGGTTATTCCCTTCATTATACTTTAACTCTGGCTATCAAAGTCGCTAAACGCTGATCATCTAACAAAACTATGTATATAGACAAATTTTTATATAATATATTGGGCTTTAAATTAACTAACTATTTAGCTTATTTAAACAAATGAATCCCATACGTTATTAAATGAATTTGTTAAACAATCAGTCAAAACTAAAATGTGATTTCGAGATTTGTTATATGATAGTATCATCAGGAAAAGGGATGCAAACATAGTGGTTTATTATAAGGGGTATAGAGAATATATAAATAACATTATCCCTGGTACGATTAATACCACCCAACACACATGCTTTTCATAATGATTAGAGAAATTATCTGATATTTAAGCTAATAAAATTGTTTTGATATGATTTATGAAATAGGATAAATTAATCTTCTCGTGAGAAGTACAAAATTCTTTATCGTTGTACCGTTGGGGGTCCGCTGACCATCTCGAGATTCTCACACCTAATAGAAAATAATATCTAAACCGTTTTTTATAATTGAAATTAATCGTTATTAATGGGACATTTAAAAAACTATCCCTGGCTTTGAATTCAAAATATTTAAACCGGAAATTGTTTTTAATAAAAGTCACATTTGCCCTTTTACAGTACATCCGTATATTGAATTTGATATATAATTTGCAATATTTATTGCCGGAAAATAAATCAGATCAGATTTCTTTTTATTATTTTATTATTTTCTATCCATAGTAGATACACTTTTTATCAAACACATTAAATAAATTGGTTTCGCTGATTAAATGTCAACGTGTCTCTGTGATCATTGTAAAGGTTACGAGTGAGGTTCCCAAAAAATTCAATTTAAAAAGAAAATTATAAATATAATTCGTGCCTCTTGGAACAAAATGATATTAAATATACGTAAAATTTAAGAAGCGGAAGAAGAAACCCATAATAGCCTTTTGTGTTAAACTGCCATCAAAAAGAAGCCCTTTTTTTTAGATAAATTCTTCGGTATAATTTGTTTAGAAGACAGTCATAATATATTTTTCCTATTTAATATTTATAATTTATAGTGTTCCCTTCCATTCTATATGACATGCCCTTCTCACCTTTTATTTCACTTTTTTTATCATTTTGATATGGAAGAAGAATTTTTGTTAGCGTGTGGGAGACATCGTACATCCTATAGGTATACCCTTGATACATTTTTATAATATAAATGTGACCGAAAGGAAGAAATTAGATCAGAAGAAGGGTGCTAAACCTTCGGTTCGATTTTCTTTGTTGACTCAAAAATAGGAATTTTTTTTATTAAAATAAATTCGGGTGTATAAAATCCAATAAATTACAACATTATTATATCAGGTGATTTTGAACAGGGACCCAATATGAAAATGTTTAAGACGGGGTATTCCGCCTATGAGAATTTATATACATATATTTATACAGCAACTTATAAGAAAAATCGTCTATTCAACACCTAAAGATTAAGTATAAAATAAATAGATACAATTTCCCATTCCCAGTTAAATGTCTTAAGAATTTTTTTCAATCATCTACCTTTTATTAATTTATAAAAATAATTTATTAGTAACGAAACCGATAAGCATTAAATTTTTCAATTTACAATTAACATTAGGATTAGGCGGTGCACTTTCTTGTGGTCAGCAATGTGCTACTGAATTAAGAAGATATTATTAATGATTATTTAACCGATCTTGGTTTTTGAGTCCTTTCTCTTTAATTATTAGAAGTCTTTTTTCACGAAACAATCTTATCAACAAATCAGGGCTCATAGGGTACGATCTCAGTGAATATATGAAATGTTACTTGTCATATGTCAATATATACCGAACCTAGTTTGTTTTATTTTTAAGAAATATTATCTAGAATTGATCAGGTTGACTATACGATTTATATTTAAGGTAAGTAACCGGTTCATGAAAGATTCTTGGCTTTTTTTTAGTAGACAAATAGATTTTGAATATCATGCTGTTTTCCATTCATAAATATTATTTGATTGAATTGTATATGTAATTATAAATTCAAATTAACTTCAAATCATCATACATTCATTATTATTATACAATCATATACCATACCTTCACTTTTCCAAGCTACAATTTATTGGTTATGAATATCTTTGATTTATAAGCAGCTACTGCTAACTGACTTTTCATTTCTTCGTAATAAAAAAAAATTATCAAGTAAATAATCTAATCATAAATATTACATTAGAAAATCAATGGTTTGTTAGTTTTGGGTCTGACTTAAAATAGGCACTAAATGGAATGAGAATTATAAAATTTATTATGAACTATTAAATTTATAAAGGTATTTCTATTATAGTAGTTAGTTATTTGATGAAGGCAACTATATGAATTCCCACAAATGTGATTAAGAATCCTGTTCATTCTGATTGATGTTATCCAATAGAGTTTATGCCGACCTATTAATTTTTCCTATAAAGTTTCGTTTGAAATCATGTTTAAATTTGATTATAAAATCATTTCAAATCAAAGGTTTTTGCACATCAAATATCCTGTAAAGGGATTTAGATGTTTAGTATTACTTTTGATATCTACAATTCAAATGTGTATGTTGTTTTGAAATTCGCTAACTCAACATGAATCTTTGTTCTTTCATCTTTCTGCTATATCAATTTTTCATTTCGAAAAATATGCCCAAATAATTTTATATAACATTCGATGAATAATTAAAACAAATTAGTCATTCCGACACCATACAGTATTAGGGCTACCAAATAACCTTACCTGTTACTATTCTCTGAAATTCAGACCTTTCATAAAGTTTTTCTTCAGTATCTAAATCAGAGGATTTGGATCTTAGAAAATCTTAACAATTAAATTTTTATGAGTTTCGTAAAAATTGTTCAATTTGTTAGCCGTGCAATTGCCAATTCAATCCATAATTTTCTTATAACGACAAATATGTTTGTTTGTTAAAACAGTATTCCGAAGGGTATACTAAGGCGGAGCTTTATAAATCATTTATTGATTATTTCCATCCTTAATATAAATTCAACTTGAAAATTCTCGATAGTACACCAGAAATGGGAAGAAGTCGCTTCCAGATATTCTTGCTATTTTAGTACATATGTTTTGCATGTATATCTCTCATATTTTGGTATGTATATGGGGAGCTATAGTTGAATAAAGGGGGAGCCTATTTAGCCTATCAGCGCAAAATCAGAATTATTTGATGCTGATGATAAATGAAAATTCTTTTCTATTCTATATAATTAGGAACGATGCTCCATGTTCCACCCAGAAGGCATCAAAGTTTTTAAATAGAACGAAATATAAAAATAGTTCAATAAACTTATATGACCTCTACCAAGTCTCGAAGTAGAAAATAATATCAATAACAATTTTCCTACGTTTTCATGAAAATGTTACTAAATATATGAAACTATAAAAATTCATTTTCACATAACATGGTAATATATTCGTATGTTTTCCTTCCTGATAAACATTTTCAATGTACGCGTCCGTGGAAAATGCCATTTCTAAGTATTCTTATCCCTTCTTGCAAAGAAAAGTATAATTTCATCGTGTGAAAATCTATATCGATCTATTTTCATCAAGGGTAGGTGGAAAATATATTGTTTCGGTGGTGTGGAAAATGGTATTTAAAGATACACGTTAGCTGGTTAACTGGAATATAGTTTTTCACTAATAACTGGTTAATTTCTAATATTTATAGGGCATTCGATTTAGTAATGATATTGATTGATAAAAAAATAAATAAATAAATTTCAGCATACAGGAATGATGTGAAAAGGAAAGAGGAATTTGTTTTTAAATTTTTTTTTTCATATAATTTTCGTTTAATTAACATAATTTTTACTTACAAATTTTCTTTTTTGTTTACAATAACTTTAGTTCTTTCTTTAATTTATTAATGTACAATTAAATATATATCTATTTTTTAAATCAATATTATATCAGATTTTTAAATGCAAGTGCAGTAATGCAATTATTTAATTATAAATTCCTTTCTCCAATTCAATTTTTTTTAAATTTTATTTAATTAGGTAATAGTTTTTTTTTTCATCTTTTTGCTTGCATGAATTAATTAATTTAAATTAATTATTTTAAAATTACAATATTTATGAAAATAAATATCGTGAGAGGAAATTATAATATATATAAATATATATATATTTTATATTATTCTTTTATTTATTAAATGTGTCTCCAGAAAAATGTCTACAATTAAATAAATGGCACGATAAAATCCAATACAGTTTTCGAGATATTATTTAAAAATTTTTTAATTGCACAAAAGACTTAAACAATAATAAATTGTTTAATTAATTTTGATATGAAAATTTGATATTTCTTCTTATTTTTTTCCCTTACAATATTTTTAATCAAAATCCAATGTAATTTTTACAATTCGGTGGTCTAAGTTTCCCCTTCTTAAACTTGTCAAATTTAAATAGTCTCCCAATCTAAATCTTAAAATTTATTTGTACACATGATTTCTTAAAAATTAATTAAATAAAAAAAAAACAATGAAGGAATCAAACCTAAAACCGTCTTCACTCTACTCGTTATACATTATCATTATTGATTTTAAAAATTTCAACAAAAGGACTGAAAATTGCAGTCCTTAATGATCGGTATTTACATGGAAATGTGGTAAAAGGGAGGAGTATTCTAAGGACCAGGATTTGATACAATGAAACAACTGTTATCAAATATACATAATTTTATTTTTACACCATATTAACATATTTATCCTGTGGACTGATATAATCCAATCCATTCGATGAAAATGTTTGTCCACTCATAGCGCTACCTATCGCCGTTCCGGTTGATAATCCGAAATTCGATGCACCGTAACCGGAGTGACCCATATTATAATTCGTTTGACTTTGATTGTTAAAGTAATCCATTGGCCCGTAATACGATTGAGCATTATAATTGTTCGGATATTGATTGTATTGATTGTGCCAAAATTGATACGATTCATGATTTGGTACGTAGGACAATGGATTATGGGTGGTTTGCGGAGTTATGGGTGGTGATGGCGTTGTCATAATTGATGAATTCGAACCGAGCGGTGTTAAGTTACCGGCACCCGTTTGACCCAATCTCGCATTTATATTTACATATGGTGATGCAGCGGTAATTCCCTGATGGTGATGTGCCGCTGCTGCGGATAGCCCTAAATCTGAATCCTTAATCGAATCATATTTTAAACCGATATCACCTAATGGACCACTTGATACCGAATTGTGATTGCTGTGATGGTGGTGACTATGGTGAAAGGTGCCTAATTCTTTTTTACAAATCACATTTATCGGTGGACTAACTGATGTTGATGGGGTCATTGGTAGAATTGGTGATGAATTATTATTATTATTATTATTATTACCTGCACTAGAACTACCACCTGTACTGCCCCCCGTACCACCCGACGATTGCGTTGACAGACTACTATTTGTTGTACTGTGATGCATTGATGTGGGTGCACCACCGACCGTACTACCTGTCGGTATTGTCCCGGATTGATGATGTTTTAAGGCGGATGTGGCGGATGTGGCAGGTGATGCTGATGATTTTGTGCCGGACGATAAACCGGATTTATTTGAACCATTTATTGTATGTCGTCCGGTTGATGTTTGATTCGTGTTACCCGATGACGATTTTGAACTGGTGTTTAAGTTTGATGTTTGATGGGTCGCTTGTTGTCGACATTTGGCTCGGCGATTCTTGAACCATACCTGAAAACCAAATATAAACTATTTTTAGGAAAGTCTTTATTTTATTTATTCTTCCTGTCGGAACGGGGGAAGTGAGACTTAATTTTATTAACCCATTTGTTGCTTACAGAACCGGAAAGTTTGTTTTTAATCTGACTGAATGAATCCCTGATGACTCTCTTCAATATCCCTAAGTAATTTTTATTTTACCATATAATGCATCTGTTATCGATGTGATAACATGGAAACACTCTTATTTGAGCGGGAGTATTTCCATGCGTAAAAAACAGGGAGAAGTGAATATATTCGAATCAATAGTATTTAGTCAATTATTAACTTTTTATTAGTATTTTAACAAGATGTATTAAATTTCATTTAATGCACGCGATTTGTGCCCACAAAGAATATCGCAATTAGGGGAACTGAATGTGAAGGTAATTCAATACTTGCGTGGGAGACGTCCTGATAAATAGTTAATCTAAACTAAAGCATCTCTAGGGGGAAGGGGCATTGTTTTTAAGAACAATACAATCTATCATATATTCTCAATTCATATAAAATTCGGAATTAGGGTGGCTAGTTTCAGAGTCAACTCCTTATCCGACAAGCCGACTTATCCCAATTTCCTAAAATCATTTTTAAATCTTATACCCGAGAAATAGCTATGATATCGTTAATAAAAAGTTAATTTTCAATATTGAATTCAAAATAAAATAATTGAAATGTGTGACGGGCATTGAGTAAATCGAGGAATAGTTTTTAAAAATACCTATAGTTCTGATCAATATAATTATGGTAAGTAGCGGTTATGAATTTTTATAGAATTATGAGAGCATTCGAACTGTATGAATTCATTGATCCTGTTGAAATGTTTATATTGCAATTTAATTAAAAATGTGTTCATACAGAATGGGGTATCGAAATTAATAAAAAAAAATCCGTATTAGTAGCAGTGTGAATAGTAAGTGGAAACGTAATATGAATTTTCTTTTATTAAAATATTCAATATATTTTTCCCTTTACTCAATATCCGATAACAAATGATTGAATAAAAAAAAAACCACAAACGACTCTATTTAGCCTCATGCTGCTTTATTATATAAGTTTATATTTCCCAAAGGACTCTTTTTCCTCATTGTCTTCCTTATGGTTTGTAATATTCATACCTACTTTTTAGTTGGGATGTGTAATGAAAAGAAATTTATATAATGTAATACACTCAAGAATGCGTTAAGTCAAGCCGTAGAAAATCCCCTGAAACACCCTACAGATTTTTGAATCTAAGTACGTTATTAGAAATGTTTAACAATTATTACTTTTGGATAGGAAGGTGGAGGAGGTTAGATCAGTTGGAACTGAAAGTATTTTTTTTCCTATTTTGTTGGGGTTTCCTAATTGTTAGACTCTCATCACCAGCGACATTTATTTGAAAAGTTTCTTTTTTTTTGGAAAATTTTCAATCAAACATTTATTCAAAAAAAATGATTGAATAAAAATTACATGTTTCCACTTTTGTGGTTTACATCTTTGCCCGCCTATTTTCGCATTATCTCAACATGCATGATATTACAGTATGGGTTATTCAGTTTTATAATAAATCCGTAAACAAATTACATGGTTAACTTGGCAGAAAATGACACAGCATCGATTGCTATTGTAATACCCAATGTTTCTATACATTAGGTTGTATTATGCGAAATGTTAGGGGAGGCTTCAGAGGTTTCGGATACAATTGACGACCCCTCGTTTTAAAAGTACTGAAAGTAATATAAATCATTTACTTATACTTTCCAATAGAAAGGAAATATGAGAGAAAAATTTCCGATTCTTTTTTTTTGTTTTTTTCAGTTCGACGGTTATTTGTTTTGCCCTTTTCGGGGTTTTCTTTGGTATATCAAATTATGCTTCATGAAATTTATAATTAAATTTAAATCATTTATTTGTAGTCTAAGATCAGTTTTTTCAAATTCATTTCATTCGATTAAATATCGAGAAGATTCCTTGCAAAGGATTTGACGAAGTGACGAGCGATAAATATTCTGTAAGATTCTGATTTATCCGCAATTTATTTATATAAAAATCATATAGGTTAAGGTTCTCGGTACTGTATATTCTTGAAGGATCGCTTAATTTATTTTCGTCTATAAATGTGGGTGAAAATCGAAAAAAAAAATAATGACAAAACCGTCTTGAATCTAAACTTCTATTTATAATCGATATGGAAGATAATTCAAATCAAAAGGAAAAATATATGTAACTAAATGATTATAATAGGATGGTAGCCCCTCATTCATATCAATTTCAAAGGATATATTCGTTCAACAATAATAATGCCATTATTTAAATAAATTATATATTTAGTAAGACCTCATAAGTATAGGATGGAAGAGGAGGAATTGTGCAAATAAAATCACAGATGTTTTTCATTATAGCGTCCTTATTTGTTGCCCGTTAAATATTTATTTTTATTTATATCAGATTGAATCCGTGTGGTAGTCGAAAGTTTTTTATAACAAAAATAATATTTAGGTAGCGAATGGGTGTTATTAATTAATGGAAAAATATGCATATTTTTCTTATTATAAATTCTTGTGGTCAACAAGAAGAGAATTGGATTTTTAATATTTTTATTATCATTTTTCAAATTTTAAATTCAAAAAATTTTATTAAATTGTTTACTATAGAATTGCAAAGAATTTCTGAATGTATATGAAAATCGATAATTAATTGTATTATCGTTCATACATTCGATGGTAGTCAACTTTTAGAAATTAAGTTCATTGATTTCAACCGGCTGTATTTACACTTGCAATAATTGGGTTTATATGAGAAAATAAAATTATCTGATTTTTTTTATAGAACCGAAGAAAACATTGTCAGATTTTTCAGACATTGAAATTGGTTTCTTGACAAAGGTAATATTTCAGGTATGTTGTCAGAATATGGGGCTGGATTATTACTTTTATTATTATTTATTATTATTAAATGAAAAGAAAATGTTTGTTTGTTCATTTTAAAATTTTAGTTATAAGAATATAGATGATACGAGAAAAAAGTTTAAAAAAAACAACCAAATTGTAATGTAAAATATTTTTGAAATACATGTCATCGGACCATTAGAAAACATATTTGCAGCATAACATTTCAATATAAATTCTCTCTATTTGTCATTAAAAATTACAACAATTGGTTTTGTTTGTTATTGTTATTAGGAGTTTTATTTTTATTATCATTGCATTGCAACAAAAGGGCATCTGAATGGCAAAGGGGCGACTATTTCAATCTGGTTACTGTTACTCGATTATTTGCCATAAGTAAACATTAATTGAAATTGAAACATATTTTCGTCCTTCTAATATTTTATGCAACTATATTTTGTCTGCGCCCATATTTAATGTATACTTGCTGCATGTTGCTTTATTATGCTTACAACTGAATGTATTTTAGCTACACAGAAAGACATAATAAAATGTTCGAATTCGAATATTAGTATTTTCCAAAAAAAAAAAAACCCATCCTGACAAAAGGAGTTGGTAACGCTAAAACAAAAAGTTAAGAATTTGTATCCACAGGATTTTGGATAAAGTGCTTCTAACTTCTATTATTATTTATCGAATGAATTATTGCACATAATTTGATAAACTGATTCTGATATCTAAAAAGCAACTCAAGTGACTCATTTCAATCATTAGATTACAAAGCATTGGAGGTGTTAAATTATAAAAAGATTTTATCAATAAAAAAAAATTCTTTTCAACAGTTGGAAAAAAAGGTACACAGGAGACGAAAATACCTAAGTCTAATTTATTAAAATAAAAATATCAAATTACTTTAATTAGTAGATTAAATAATTATATGTTTGGTTGGATCGCTTGTATTTCTATGGATTCCAATTGAATAAGTAGGTTTATTATATTCATTCGATTCTCTGTTGAATTGAGTTGAACTCCTTTTTATTTCTATTATGCTTATCCTTTTCAATATAGTTTTTTTCTTTGTATTTTCATATTTTGAAATTGGATTCACATTTATAGAATGTATAATGTTCAATCGATATTTTAGGTATTGGGTCGTATTGGTTTGTATGAAATATAATGCTTGGAAATAAATACCTGAACTCTTGACTCGGGAAGATTAATTTTCAGTGCCACCTCTTCTCGCATAAATATGTCCGGATATCTTGTTTTACCAAACAATGACTCTAATACATCTAATTGGGCGCGGGTGAATGTTGTTCGTTCTCTTCGTTGTTTTCGTGGATTGACACCTGGAAAATCAGATGGAAAGAAAAGCATAGAAAAAAAATTAAAAAGCATTTTGTCGTCTTTAAAGGTAATTTTTTTATTATTTCTATAATTTTCCTTTAGAATAAAAAATATAATAATTTTTGAAATAAAATCTATTATCTGACATTTATTATTGTGTTAAATGTAATTCATATCGCCACCCTTATTTTTAGAAAATGTAATTTGTTACACCAGATTAACTTCCCATGGAACCACTGTCACCGCCCTCTGTTATTCTGAAACATCATAAATAAATTTACAACTTTGCGACACCCTCTCTGACATAACTATGCTCTAAAATTGTTTGTGCAATGCGGTAACGATAAACAAATATTATTACAATTTGAAATCATACTTATTATTCGGTAACGTTTCACTTTTCACTTCACATAACCGTTATCTATGGAATATTTGACACCCTCATTTTCTAGGAATTTATTTAAGTTGCGGAAAGTAGCCCTTTACTTTCAAACAGGGAAGTAGTTGGATGGATATACATTTAAAATATGCCATTAAAGTTTGAATAAGAAGGGTATCCATTATCCAGTGATTTTTAAAGGGGATGAATTTATCAGTTGTTTACCAATTAATTTTTTTATATAAGAAATTGGCTTGTGATAAATTGAAATAAACAAACCCTTCAAGCTATACAGAATTTATCACTTAGTTTGGCATAAGTTTAGAGTGGTAGCCCGTTAAATTAGATTTAGGCATCAAGAGTTATATTTCAACGAAAATAAATAAATGATGATGGGAATCTTTTTTTTTTTAATTCTACTATCCGTTTGGTACTATTACCAATCATAGTCAATTATGGGTACTGGGTCCCACAGAGTTCCAGACCTAGTCTATCCTTTCTAGTCTAGTCCCCTATATCAACATTGGTGCCCCTGATTTTTCGGAATTGATCGTGATTGAAAGAACACACTTCCAAGAAGTAAAATAAATTATTAAATCATTAGTTTCCTTTGAGAGAAATATTTTTTTTATCAAATTAAATGATCACTATTTCCAATGTATTTTTATATGAAGAAAATACACGTAAGAAAAGTACCTTCTATCTCGAAATTGAATGCCCCTGATTTTTCGAAATACATCCTGATTGAAAGAACCTTCCAAGTAGTGAGATAAATAATTCAACATTCAGGTCCCGGTAATATTATTTTTATTAAATAAAAACGTATAAAATATACAGCTTTAATACATCAATTTATTTACTAGAAAATCTGCTATGTGAATTTTTCCAGATGCCATTTTCGTCACCAGATTTTTTTTTCAGATTGCTTAAATTTATTTTAGAACATTTCCACTTCGGATGAGTTCAATTGAATTTTTGTTTCGCTTTCCCAAAAATGAAAAGTATTAAGGAAATTGAAAAGAATTTAAAATATTTGATGCTTCGTTGGTTATGTTACGTATTTTATAATTATAAAGAAATACAGATATATTATTTTAAAACCCCAGTTCCCAAATTCTTACTCAGTCAGTAAATAATAAAATCAAGAAAACTAGTTTCGTTTCGTTACTAAACTAGTAAATTTGCAAATAATCATTATGAAAAAACTCTTAATATAAAGATAGATATTTTATATTTTATTTATTTATTTATTTATGGTAAATTTATTAATTTAAAAGCATATTGTTCAATATCTGAAAACTTGGTGAAACCGAAAGAGATTTGAACGTGATTTAAAGCAAAAAATAATTCTGTTACATTTTTCTATAATTTTCTTAAAACTTTTAAGTAAAAAAAGAGGGAGAAATTTTATTAAATTTAAACTACAAAACATCACATTATTTCATCAAAAACATTTGGAGACATAATTCCAGTAGCAAATTCCTTTATTTAAAAAAAACTAGTTTCTTTTTATTTTTTTTTGGTCAGCCTATGATAGATTATGTGTTTTTCTTATATCTGTTCCAAGCCAGTGTTGCAAAACAGGGAAAAGAGTAAAATATTCTGTTAAGATTTCGTTCACAACCACTGTTCCATTTTTTACCAATATTTTAATTTTAGTATCCCTGCTTGTTAATGTCTTTATATTATTTTATATATTTCACCGGTGTATATATTTTTTTTTTAAATTAGTTCTTTTTGTCGTCTTTAAGACTAGTTTTTTTTTTTAATTCTGGGTTAAATATCTCCGTGTGTTAAATTTTATAGATTTTTTAATGCTATCGGTCAAATATATTTTTTCTTTTTAAATTAGAATTTTAGATTAATATATTTTGGGACTGGGTTGTGAATATGGAGAAATATAGATTTTTATTATGTTACATATATATGGAAAGGTACGTTGTATGTATGTTTTAAATTGGGATTTTAATGAAATAAATTGATAGCACATCATGCGGATAACCATCGCACTTGAGTTCACGGATCTGGAGTATACCAAGATATTCTAGTTCCAAACTCAGTTAAATATATTCGGATCATCATCGAACCTAATATCGGTCCTCTTGAGATATAAAATAAAATATGGTTTTGATGTTAACGCCAAAAATATACCGTCTTGGGTTGGGATTTAAATTCTAGTAAAATATAAATTTCCGAAAGGTTTTGTGGCACACAACACAAGACGATAAACTCGTCTCATTGATTTTTGTGGTCGTGATCGTGACAAAATTTCATGTGTCATTTTAAAAGCATTCTTTAATGGATTTCATATTAATTTTTTCCATATATTATTTGTGGGTCCTTTTCAGCATTCAACACTATACATTTATGTGTATTATATAATTTTTAATTTTTAATTTTATAGATGACAAAATTTATGTATGAAATGAATTGATTTTTCTTTAGTATAATATTCATTTATTTACAAGGTACAAGTATTAAGTCAATTAAAATCGTATTCATATGTTTCATTGGACGGACATGGAGAAAAAACCGTGCAAGGTTTTTCTTGGTGTCTCTAATACTCAAGTCGATTTTTAGACATCAATTTATGTAACATTAATTAAAGTCTAATTCAAAAATAATATGATTATGAATCTGATTTCTCACGGTCTACTTTGAGTCTGTAAATTGGAAACATAAGCTGGTTCCAGTTTAATAATATTGGTAGGACATGTCGCATTTACTTAAATTTAATTTCAATATATATATATCTGGTTTTAACCTGTGTTTAAATGCATTGAAGTAGCTATAGTAGTAGATCAACATAACAACTTGCTTTTACAGATCTTCATAACTGGCTCATCGACCGACTGGAAAAAAAATTTCAGCCAAATCGGACAAATTTTTAATTTTGATTTTAAAAATTATTAAATTATCTTCCAAATCGATCGAATTTGAATTTTTTTGAATCGAAAATAAAAACTGGTAATTTTGTCAAACAATTTTCTCTACAAAATCTATTTATTTATGTAAGAATATATTAAGAGAATTGTTGTAATAATTTTCCGAATATTATATTGAAGAATAAATATCTTTCGTCGTCTAAGTCTTTCATTTAATTTCTTTTAAACATGAAAATGTTCATGACGAAAAAAATAGCATGTTGAAGGATATTTTTTTTTGGTAAAAAATAATAACAATGGATTCATATAACATCGTAAATAATAGCTTAAAAACATTAATACCGAAAATGTATTTAAGAGCGGCTATGTACTCTTAACGATCTGCCAAAGCCCCATTTTATATAATAGAAAGTGTATTGAGTTCGGTAGAACTCACAAGGGAGAACCAAAATTCAAAATATCGACGGAAATATCCCACTTTTCATCAGAATCATATATAACAAGTAATAGGCCAAAATGTTAACATTTGACGGTCGTAAGCATTTTCTATATGTAATACTAATAACCCACTGATAATAATATAGTATACAATCTTGAAAATATATTTATAATTATAGAAGGGGCACCCTTTCTAGCCTCCTTATATGTTCAATTATTATTATTGTTCCGAATGAAATAAAATAAATCTCTCTTGGCAGTTAGTACATAGGAAATTCGGTAGAAGGATAGGTAACATTTATATTTCAAAAGGGTCTCTGCACAAGGGAAGATAAACCGCTTAGCTGGGTGGTAACATTCTCATTTTTAGTTTCGTTATATTTGAGGCTCTCGTTGTCATGTTATTGCACAATGAATATCCATTATATATTATATATACAATTTGTTTGCAATCTATAGATACACAGGGGTGGCAATCTGGAAAATTTATGTACGTATACTAACAAAAAATTGACATAAAGGAAAAGGAAAATGGCTCCACTTTTCATTTCTAATAAATATTTAAATATCTGTCTATAGAGTAACGTTAAGTATCCTTACTCCATTTATTATTATCCTCCCCCCAATTACCAATCGAATTCTAAAGGTTATTAACCATTACAGTAAAAGTTTAGTTTTTTCTATTTAGATAGACAATAAGAGAAAAATATTTTAATATAATTTAAAATGACTTATAGAATTTAAAAAAATATTTTTTAAATTTTTTGAACCTAAGACAAAAAGGCCTTAGGGTTGGTTTCTATATCTATTTATGTGGGGGTGGCGGTAATTGGGGACAATTTATCTTAAACAATAAAATAAAATTAGTAAAGTAGTAAAAAAATTCAATATTTACCCCACATACCTTGAGGGAATCCGACCGCATCAAGACCGTGTGGCAAACCAAACGGTGCTAACGATGTCATCGGCATTCCCGGCGGTAATGGTCCATGTGGATGGGTATGATGTGGATGCGGTCCACCATAACCATGTCCGTGAGGCCCCAATTCGGACGATTTTAAAAAGCCCGCCATTAGGGCCTCAGTGGTGTGAAGCGCCACCGCAAAGATTTTGCCTGTAAAATATTAAGTGATTAATTCTTCTCGTTGATATATTTGGGATATCCTTTTCTTCAAAAAAAAAAAAAAATTAAAAATAAAAAAATAAATTAAAAATGTTAGGTATTTTCTTTAACATGTTTCAACATTTTATTTTATTAAATTTATAAAGAGGTTCTTGCAAATCAGAAAGGATTCAAAGGTAAAATTTATTTTGTGACCGATAGCATTTAGATTTCAATTGTTTGAATCACGTTTTGCTCATCAACTATGATATATAACGTTAGATTGTTACTTCGAATTTTACCAACTCATAAAATTATCTGAAATATTATATATTTATTTAATAGTTAAGTAGAAAGAATAAAAAAATCATTTTACTAGGTACAGCCCGTCTAAAGTTGTAAGGACATTTAATAGTTTTATTCTCTATGTCCAATCTTAATTTCTTGTCAGTAATTAGACCGAAATCTCGATAAGTTTCCTATTAAAATTATATCATCTTCAACAGTAGTAGTAACAATGTTCGTATATGGACTGATTCTTGAAGAGAATTATTTTAGGTTCTATATGAATATCATCATACCTCAGTATAATCCAAAAAATACCTACTCTTTTTAAATATTAAATCACCCACAGGTACATACAACACAAAACCTAATTATAATTTTTGTTGTTTAGTCTGCTTTTCCTAGGAAAGATATTTTTTATTTATTTATTTCAATTTTTTGGAAAAGAATGAATAAAGTGAACTACAATTTTTCTTGTCTAAAAAAACATATTCGTTCCAATGCCATTATATGAAAAATATTTCATTGGCCGTCTCTATCTCTAGGTAAGGATGTAGGGATATATTTTTTTAAGTTAGCACCAAAAGGATAATCTCTAGTAGATTTTGAAAAAAAGATTCCTAATACCCGATTAGGATAAAAATTACCAACAAATATAAATTCGGGATAAGGATTTCTGTTTTTGGGGAAATTGAACATTCGTGTGTGTGTGTGACTATCTGTTGTTTGCAGTTTTTTTTGGGTGGAAGTATTTGCCGCAATTTTCAATTGTTCTGTTTCTTGAATAAGAGATATTTTCTATTGTCGTAATAATATTTGGAAAATTACTTTTCAATTGAAAAATCGTCCAGCAAATCCTAATTCAAAAGAAACCGAAATATTTAGAAATACTATTCGCACTATGTACATTTTTGATCAATTAGTAGGAGAGTAGACATATCCCAACTCCCTATACGAATATGAAGCAAACTTTATTATTTATGTTGTGCGGTTTATAGGTAAATGTGGATTTTCCACATCAATACACAATATGCACCCAACATTTTTGATTCAAAATTTCTATATATTTTAGAATGTCATGCAATTAGCTTGATAATATTCGTAGATGAACAATTATAGTCTATTCGGTATTATTTAGACATTTAGAGACTTCCCGCCCGATTTTTTCCAGTCTAAAAATCGATCGATACGAACATTAAAAATCGAACCTCAACTAAAAATCGAGGCCTTGGTTGTTACACACCAGTGCACAATTAAACGCATTATCTTATAAATATTTTAATTGTCGGTAGAAATGGACAGAGATAATTGACCAGGATAAATCAACCTCAAGTAATTGATCAAGATAAATAAACCATAACAAATTTGACAAATTAATTAATTATTATTAAAAAAAATAACAAACAAACTAGAAGAAGGGAAAACTGAACGGTATATATAGAATTAAAAGACATTAATTCTATAATATTATATTTATATATATAAAGTTAGCTTTAATGGATTAACAGTAAGCAGTGGTATCAACCTTTTTCTTGCGGGCAATGTATAACATTTAACACTTGTAGGATGACGGGTAAAAGTTATTTAAAAAAAAAAAAAAAATATTGTTATATAGAAGCGCTCAATGGTTAATAGCCGCTGCACGTTACTCAATCAATTTTTTTCTCCTCATCTTCTACTTTAATAAACACACCTTATAAACCAAAGGTATTTTGGAAATACACAGATATTAATATCTCGACATGAGGTTTCTTTTGGGCTGCCGTATAATGTATATATATTGATCTTGTTCGGACCAAAAAGGCAGGGTGGTGCCCAATTAAAAATTATAATAATTATGTTTATTAATGTATCAAAAACACGTTGATAAAATCATGTAAAATTAAAAAAATACAACGTAAGAGTATGTAGAGAAAAATACCGACCGCTTAAAAGGTTAACAAATTTGATTCATTTTATTGATTTATTTTCGGTAATTAATTAAATATTTATCTGTATCTTAAAAATAAATCTGTGTCGGAATCTTACACCCGAATCGATTTTTAATTCTATTTTCTTTAAAATTACATTTTTAACCTGACGATAAAATTTAACCAGGAAGGAGTAAGTTCCACTTACCAAATTGGACAACAAATATTTTGTTTTCTATATTTACTGAGTATATTTTAGAAGTGGCTGTATAAAGGTCTTAGAATAGAAATGCGATCAGTATTGTGTCCATACATTTATGAAGAAATTCATTCTCGATTCCGGAATAGGTTGATAACGAAATAAATTCAAAATCATCTATAGCTATACTAAGAATGTAATAAAGTTTCGTAACTTAATACTAACCGGGGGTAGAGACCTAGTTTAAAATTGGATTGCAGTAGCGGTATCATCTGAATCTTCTCTGAAACAAAAATTAACATCACAAAGGAATTCCATTAGTGTGAGTTCATATTTTTTAAACTAATTTTCTTATTTATTTATTTTTTTTTTCATTTTAAATAATTTATTTGATCATATATTTGTTTTCCTTGTTTAACATGTGAGGCCCGCTTAAAATATATATATTTTTGGTGTAGCTACTTATTGACTATAAATGTATTAATAATAATTTGATATTTTTTTTTGTGGTAGATGGACCGGTTTATCATTATGGATCACACATGTAAAACGGTGTAATCTACAATATAGTTAATTTTTTTTTGTTGGATTCTTGTTATTAATGACAATTTTTTCAAAATCATCAAACAAATATACCGCTTGTGGGTATATCCAACGAAAAAAAAATATTGATATTGAGATTCACCTTTTTCGTTAACAGTTAATATTAATAATAATCCAATCGAACAATAAAAATTATAATTATTGCTAATTTATCTAATAATTAATTTTATTTTTCATTATTAAAAAATTAATTGATGAATTCTTCTTCAATTTTGAGAATAGCTGTCTGTTACGATGCAATAGGTTACGATGTCTTTTAATAATATCTCGCAACTAAGAAGCTGTAATATGTTCACCAAATAAGTGCATACCACTACCGGGTCTGATAATTACAGAAGAGTAAAAAATATAACAAATTTAATTTCAAATATAAAATATAGAAAACAGTTAAATTCATTAACTATCGATTGTTTTAATCACAATTATGAAATTATATTTGCAATATTCATCTAGCTGTTAAATATTAATTAACCCTATGATTACAAAATAAAAATTAATTAAAGACCTACACTTTTTGATATAATTTTCGTCTTATATCGACTATTTTTTGTGAGTCTTAACTCAAACGGGTTTATATGTTTTGTTGTTAACCCATTTCAATGTCGTCGCCGACTGTGCCGAACTGTAAATGAATGCGAATTATAATTTATTAACGTAATTTACTGTAAACAGACATCCTGGATTTTAAAGTTTGTCCTGTAAAAGAAAGAAATTCAAATATCCTTGCTATTAAACCGTCGGCAAAATGAGGCCAGTGATATAGCATGATCGACGACGGAAGCATTTGTTATATGGGTTATGAAGGAAAAGATATATCTTTCATACCTCTATGTCAGTTAATATTATTCCTTATTCAACCCAAAAAAATCAGGGTATCGAACCACTGAACTGAATTAGATTAGCTTACTTTCTTGTGAGAATAACTAACAATTTAATAATATTATGGCCTATAGTCGTACTAACTACAAAGTTGTATGTAGTTTGTTTAAACGAGAGTTTAGAAGGATTAGGGTATCTTTGAAAGAACTTAACTTCCGTCGTTGTGGTAATATGTCCTATTTATGTTACAATCTGTACACCAGAAATCATTTTGAAATTACTAAATTATTGTGACATATAAATCCTGAAGTAAAGACAAAGCGCTACGTTTTGTACCAGGATTCAACATTATATTGATCTGAATAGCTAATTTGGTTTCGTTTCATATAATTCGTGTCGTAAGTACGTTTAAGCCGTGATAACTTTTCATTTGTTTGTTTTAAAATGTAGTTATTGTTTATGTCATTACATCCTATTCTACGCGAGTACATAAAGAAGACTTTTCTACAAAATATTGACAGAATTCATCATTAAGAAGTGGTTTTTATTTGATCTTATAAAAATTAGTAATCCATAGAAATTATATTGATTCGATCAATTAATTTAAATTGGTGAAATCCCCGCATCATTGTTTTATTTAATTATAATTTTTAATGATCGAAAAATACATTTATTGATTATCCATTTCAAATTATCTATATATTTTATTTTTATGTTTTATTTTAATAAAAAATGGTTATACTCGATATATTTCTTCTTTTTTTTCCCAATAAACGAGACAAACTGTTAGATTTGGCTTGGTATGTATGTGGCTGGTGAGTTATTAAAAAGATATAAAATAAATAAATATAAAAATTTGCATAAAAATTACATTAGATAACAAAACTATTAGCGCTGGTTGTTTGGTTATTCTTGTTGTTGTTTTTTTTTCTTTTTTTTTAAATAGTATAAATGTTTGTTTTTTATTCTTCGCTAATAACACATTGATAGTGCATAATGTGATTAAATAACCGACTATTTTAAATTGAATTTATTTTCGATATATTCGAAATTAAAGTAAAATATAAAATTTTTATTATACGGTAAATTGAGAAACAAGTTTTTGATAAGAAAACCATTTCGGAATCTATAATAAAAATAAATATATATAAAAAAAACAACAACAAAAATTAAGTTAATCAGACAAATTAGAGAATTATTTTGTTTTCGAATACCCCACGTATTCAAAATAGATGACCGCAATTTTCAAAAATTCTTAATTCATTTCATCGGATCTTTGACCTTTTTTTACCATTTCAAAGTTAATCGTTGCAGTAAATAGTTTTTTTTTTGGGATGAAGTCATTCAGTTGTAATTATAATACTCACTCACCTTAATAGATATAAAAATCCAAAATGAAATAGTTTTGATAATTTTTAGGTTGATAAAAAAATAATATTGCCTGTATTCTGCACACTTTCAAATGAATAATTTTTTATATTAAAAAAGTTATGTTTATTCAGTAATTTCATGTATTTTTAATAATTTATTTATTGTAAATTCTAGTAATTTATAATTTAAATAATAATTATTAATTTGTCTAGCT
>JANTOP010004007.1:0-17589 GCA_027564815.1 Symmerus nobilis
TCTTTTAAGGGTTCCCGAGAGGTTTTTAGCACTATCTTGTAAATCCTTAGGTTTTATAATTTGATGCTGAGAACGTGCCTGAAACTTTTATAAGGCGCAAAATGTTAGTTGGGCTGGGAAATATATTAGTTGTTGCGCGTACATTTACCACAAATATTTTGAATATTTGATGTATGAATTGCAGTACAATGTTAATAGACTCCTAGTTTGAGCATAATTCGTAATCGAGATTTGAAAATATGCCTTCGTGGATTGTATAAATGTAAGTATAATTTGGGTTATCCCGTTACCTCCCTGGCAGTACCTTCTTCCCGCTACTGTCGGCATGGAACTAAGGAATCATTTCCAGTGATATATTAATATATGGAATTCAAACACGATATGCACTAACCGATATAATTGTATGGATTATACATGGAACATGCAAATATCTAATCGACATATTTAGTATTATGCGCAGTTGTATCTCATATTGAAGTAGGAAATGTGATTAACAAAGGTTCCAAATATGGCACAACATCTTGACCGGGTAGACCGTCTTCAATTACCGATCGTCAGAAACGGGTCATTATAAGAGAAGCCAAGTTAAAGAATTAGAGCGCATCTGAAATAAAGCGAAAGTGGAGTTTAAATATAAGTGAAAGGTGCGTGAGACAAATATTACATACTTCCGAACACTTGACATCCATTGTAAATAAAGGTAAACCCAAGCTAGAGGCACGCCATAAAAATGCCAGGTTACAGTCCGCCATAAACCATTTATCGTGGACAGATTCGTGGATATCGTGGAACTCTGTTATTTTCTGCGATGAAAAAAGGTTTACATTGGATGGGCCTGATGGCTATCGTCGACTTTGGCATGATGTGAGATTATAAAAACCCACCCACTTCAATAGAAATTTTAAAGTAGGCAATTTAATGGTATGGGGCGTATTTAGTTATAAGGGAAAAACTCCACTGTGCTTGATTTCCAATAAAATGGATTCCGCTACGTATGTTAATCTCCTAGATGTGTGCTCATTAATCATCTTGATGAAATTGAAGGAAATAGCATCATTTTCCAACAGGACAATGCCGGTGTTCATCGCGCAGGCATAGTGTCCGATTGGTTTAAAAGAAAAAATATTAATCTTATGTCATGGCCAGCTTGCCATGACTTGAATCCTATATAGAACGTGTGGGGAATCACACCGATTATACGCCAATGGGCAACAATTTAATAGCTTAAGAGAACTTAAAGAAGCATTAATACGAATTTGGAGTGAAATATCCATTTTCGAGTTAAGAAATTTGGTTAATTCAATGCCAAACCGAATTGAAGAAGTCATCAGAGAAAAGGGACGTCATACCCGTTATTATATTTACGTACCTAAGTTTGAATTAATTTTAAAAGCCTTAATTTTTAAGATGGAAATATAATTGTTTCCTTAAAGAAATAGCTATGAATTTTTATATCTCGGTTAATAAAGATTAAGTTTCATTTGAATATTCTTAATTGTCTTTAAAATTTTATAAACCACATTTCCTTAATATAGAGTTCCTTTGCTGGATAATTTGAATATTTTTTTGGTGGAAGTATATTTATGTCCTTGGGTGTATATATTGCGAATTTATTAACTAGGTTTCTAACAGGTTTACATTTGTGGGTTTAAATTTGTTAGGCCAACTGGATGGCTATGAAATTAAAGACACTACAAGAAATTAAAATATTGTTATATATAATTACTTTTTTTATATCTGTAATTTTTTAAATTTAATTGACCTTTCTCTGGTACGAAAAGTTGACAACCTCATCAATCGAAACATTTTTGACAACACCTATCCCAATTAGTATAAATTACCGATGAAATGTGAACCTGGTTTTCATTTATAATTACGAATATAATTGCATTCATTTTATTAATTTCTGAAATGACAATTGTTTTGATTTCGTTTAATCGAAATAAATGTAACTCAATTATTTTACATTCAAATAGCATAAGCATTTTGGTCAGAGAAAGTAGTATATTTAAAAGGATATTTAATTGATTTTTTTACTTGAATATTATATTTATCGAATATATAGTATAGCCTACCTACCTATATATAATCAAGTTGTATTTTAACTTAATATAAAATCAAGCTTAAGTAATGTAATCTCAATTATCTTTATAAATTAATCTTGAGGTTAGACCAATTTAGATCAGAGCATCTGTAAAGCGTACAGTCCAAACGATAGTAATAATAATTACCAGCTTTGCTATATCATTGAAATCACGCGTATTGGTCTTAATTCAACGAATAGATTTATTGTTAATATAATCGATTAAAAATACTGAATACCAATTATTTACACAGTATATGAAACTATTTTTTTTTTCAACGTGAAATTATACACTTTTATTTAAATATCATGTTTGAAAGCTTAAATCATTATTCAAGAAAATGGAAAAATTGGAAAAAAAACATTTTTTATGGTTTGAAATTTAGTTATTAGTTAGTTATACAATATTACCTTTTAGAACTTCCTATTGGTAATCATAATCAGTAAATCGTCGTGACAGAAATGTACTTACTAAATTAACCATTCCATGAAGAAAATTAAAAATAAATAATAATCTACATTTAAATAGGTTCCACTTGCATAGGCTATGTCTATTATTCATGCTTAAAACACCTAATATTTGTGTTATACTTACAATTAGTTACATTTCATACAAATTCATGTTTACATGTCATCGAAAAAATTAATTTTGATTTTTTAAAATACCCACCATCGAATTAGCATTTAATTTAATCATTTGAAGGACAGCAATAATATATGGACGGTATGTTTTTTTTAAAACAGCAATATTGTGAACTATAACTTTAACAATTCAAATTAGAAATCTCAATTGCATGTAGCTATTATCTATTTAAAATAGTAATAAAAACCAACAAAACATTTATACAAAATTAATTTAAAAAAAATCAAATTTAGTATTATAATAATGAATATAATATATGCCTACTCTCAGTGCCTGTATAAATGAAATTATGGTAATTTTTCTGCCCATTGACTAGTTTGATGAACGGGATCTAGTAAAATTTAGTTCTAAATAATTATTCTATATTAAACAATTTTCTTAATGAATAAAACCAACACCTGTTTGGAATATAATGTTAAAATAATATTTAGAGAATAAATTGATAGTTTTATATCATTTGTGTGCACGCACAAGTATTTTTATACTTCACCCGAAATCAATTTTTTCAATTTAAGTAAATTGAATAATTATTACCAATTGATTGGCTATAGACCAAGGGTCGGCAACCTTTCTAGGCTGCGGGTCAAAACCAACCAATATATGAGTATTAAGGAGACATTTGGGGTCAGTGGTATTTTCATTTTTAAAACAGTCTTTTTTGGTGAATATATGATGCCCTCCAAATCCTTCCCTGTTTAAATGCGGTATAAAATTATTAAAGTGGAAGTGGAGATGAAAGTGAAAAGACTCGGTTCTACAGAATTGCATAAATCAAATAAACAATAACAATAAAATTAAGAACATTGATGATTAGGTTGTTCTATAGAGTATTATATATCGTTGACGTCAGGTCAATTGCGATTTTTATCTCTTTATATATTACACTTTCTTTTCAGAACTCAAGTGGGTCACTTGAAATTATCAAATGGGTCACTCGGGTACCCGCGGGTCATAGGTTGCCGACCCTTGCTATAGATGGCCGCCATCAAATCTAATAATTCGAATTTATTTATACGATATTAATGAATTTTTTTATTTTTTGTTATGTTTTTATCAATATTATCTAATTTTAATTTTTTCAAGAAGAAAATAGGAGTCTTATTTGTAGTTTTTTTCATACTTAAATGTTAAATATAACATGATTTGGCACTATTCTTATATCATACGATTTCATACCAATTCTTAACGATAAAAATTCTATTATTATGCATAAATTCGATAATTTTACTTTACTATTTTGTTTCAACGATAAGGTTGAATGAGTTTTTAATTTTTTTTTTGTCACAAAACCAAGAATAGCGCTTTGATTATTTCTTTTGGGTGTATTTCGGCGAAAAAATGTTCTCACATGTGAAGCAGTACATTTTGAAGGTTCATTGGCATTTGAAAAGCCATGCGAAAATTCTAAACCATATGAAGAGAAATTTTGTGAAGTCAATTTTCTTCGTTTTTTTTTTCTTTTCAATTAAAATTTTTAATTTTCGTTTATCGTAATAATTTTTTGCTCACCAGACAATAAAATCAAAATTTGTGTTTGGAATAATATTACATTGACTTTGTATGAACGGAAAATCAACAGCACTTCCAAATTACCATAAGCCGGAAGGAAATGTCCAAACAAACTAAAATAAAATGTGTGTATTGTAAATTACATTTTGTACAGGGTGCTGAATGGCTTCGTTCTATAAAAACATAAAAATGTTACACTGTAATCGAAGTACCTATAACCAGTCCAAAAAATGATTTAAGTTTGTATGTACAATGGATAAGAAATAAACTTCCATTTACTTTCAATATAGAAAATATTAATTCCGATAATATAGAAAATACTCATTTATGCACAAGAAAATGGATGTTGTATGAATGGCCCTATTCGTTACTTGACCAGCCTGGATCATTATATATTTAGTCGTTTTATTTTGGTAACCTTAACTTCATAAAGTACACATAACCAAACAATTTATTACAAATTTATAAATTTTTGTCATGAGTACTTCCGAAGGAATTTTACATCATGAGCCTTAAACCTTGAAAATGTCTATTCATTTACTAAATTATTTACTGTTTAAGTTCTAGTTCAACAATTAAGGACCTCCAAACATAAGGTCTTTGATTTATATGGTGATATATATCCTATGCGTTGCCCTTGATTGACTGTATTGTATAATTTGAACCAAGAATACAATTTAATGATTATCTATCTAGGTCAAGGTAAATGATAAATAAAAGTCAAAGAATTGTATTGCAAATTGGTTCAGTATGATAAATATTATGAAAAATTTTGCACCTTTATGAACAATAAAAATTTGTTGGTAATTTTGTATCTCATAATAAGAAATGTATAATCAAGATGTTTCTATGTAATCAAGAAATTTGAAAACGATTTTTTAACCGACTAACTGAGAAATTTATTATTAAATATCCAAGAACCTTACCAGAATAAATAAATTTGATGAAAACTCAATCAAATTGACATATTAGTTAGTCTTGATATTTTAAGGAAATCATTGATAAAAATTCGGACATTTTTAATAGGCAAATAGGCAAGTCTTCCACCTTAATAAAATATTTTCCCGATTTTATATAAGTTAATAGTAAGGGAGTGTAACCGGTTATGGGACACGTTTTTAAAAAACATCATAAAAAGTTACCAATAAAATATTATGCAATGGTATGCACACTCATTCGAAAGCTACGATAAATAGCAAACCTGAATCTTTTAGGCGGTGGAGTGTCATTATGTCCTGGCATGTCTATGTCTGATTGTGTGAGGTGTAGGTGTGTAAAATCCTTTTTTTTCACGCTAACACCATTATCTAACATGGCACAGTATTATAGACAGCAGCTATATTGTCAGTGGCAGGTTTGATGTTGATTGTGTTATTGGTATAAATGTGCATAGGCTCTAACGTCAACCTTCTATTGTATTTCTGTTCTGAATCTATTATAACTACATTACCTTTGAAATCGGGATGATGAGCCATTGCCAGACAGTGTTCCACCAGGGCTGTTTTTAAAAAAGCTGGATCCCCGGCCCAACATATGAAAACTGTGTCTTTTCCGCCATAATTTTTTCACCGCCAAGCCTGTTAACAACCATTTAATTCAAATACAATCAACGGTCGTTCTATTAACCCATTAACGCCTAAAACCAAACGGCTTAACCAAACTATGTAATTTTCAGAACATGAATGCGAAATGACAAAAAAAAAATACAAAATTTTTTGGTTTTAAAAAATTCGTTGTATTCTAAGAAAAGTGCCCGTCCTCATTTGAGGCGTTTAGGCAGATACATGGTAAATACTACAACCAAAAATAGTACTTTTGCTATAAATAAATAGAATTTTGTTTAGCACTTACAATATTATCAGTATTCATAAATATTTTCCAGTAATTAAACTTTTTTTCCGATTGCGGAAAAGAAATGTTTGACTACTTTTCAACGAAAAACCCGCTTTACACGATTTTAAGTTGCATTTAATTTGCTCGAAATGTCATTTCAGTTCAATGGATAGATGATGGTAGTGTTTAGCCATGATTAAAGATCGTACTCGAATGCAAATTTGAAAGGTATTTTTAAAATTTGCGAAAATATGCCAATTTAAGTAACCGTCCGCAAATGGGCACGGCCGGCGTTAATGGGTTAATCAAACAACATATTAAATAATGTTTATTTCTCATTATTTTCATTCCATTATGTAAATTTGTTCTACAAATCACTGTAAATAAGAGAATTGAAAAATTTATCTTTATTAGAATATGTCAAAATTCGAGCCCGGAAAGTCAGGACTCTACAATGGCTCTTCGCTTCATACAACGGTTATCCATGTCATTGCACAAATGTCGCGAACATACAGCGTCCCACAACCGGGTACACGCTTGTCCCATAACTAAAAATGGCGACATTTCGCTAGTGACATCATTTCAATTTTTTGGGTAGAAATCAATCACAAACGCGTATTAAAATTAAACGCGATTATAAAATAGAAACCAAAAACTATGAGTACCCGCATTATACTCACCTTTTGTGGACAAGTAACCCTCGAGCATGAGACTACTTAAATCGCACGGAAGATTTTTTTCAGCAGAATTTCAATTCGATGTTTGGAAAACATATATCTAATGCGCCTGCTCAAGTAGATGTCGAATCAAAAGCGAGGTCACCGAAAAATTAGTCCTTGACAATTTTGACTTCGGTAGTATTATTTCAATATGGCCTGCACGGCGACTGTCCCACAACCGGTTACACTCCTCTAATTGTTAATTTGATGAAAATCCAGAAGTTTACATATATTCCATTTTCAAAATTTTTTTTTGTAAATGTAAAACTTCCTGAAAATCACAAATTTCTCAGAAAATAAAAGAAAATTGGACAATTTTGTCAGAATCGCATAATTTTGTCAATGATACAATAATAATACAATTTATTTTAGAAAAAATGGCTGGTCCTTCAAATCAATATACATACGTTCGGCAATATTAGTACCATTCCTTTGCTATATGATAACCAGTATAGAATAGTATATATGTGATACATGACGTGACGTGAAGAAATGAGATGTAACGTGATAAGTATGTGTGACGAAATTGTTTAACACTATAGATATTCACCCATATGTGCAGTCTGTATGAAAAATCGAAAAATCCCGCAAATTTTAGTATGGCATTATCCCTCCTGCAGAAAATGTCTACATAATTCTCTCTAATTATATAAAATATTCCTGATATTCAGCTATACGAATTTTCAAACTGCTCATATATACCTACCATTGTTACAGGAGATCGTATTTCCCAGCATAGGCCCTAATTGTTAATTATGTGTAAATATCCTTATTGGATAATTTCAATTCATATAATTGTTTTAAATTGCTACCAATTTTATTGTTTTAAATATTGTTTCGATGCGATAAGAAAAAAATCTGCTTTATAATCAGCCTGTAAAATTCACATAAATTTTATACCTATTTAATAACTCATTAATTTTCTTTTGAACGAATGGTCCAATAATAATTTATATGAAAATAATGATGGGCATATAAATGGTGCTTTTATGTGGTGTAAAAAGGTATGAATTACCGGCTATATTTGGTGAGAGACGAGCTTATTAAATTTTATAATAAATTATAAATTATGTTTTTAAATGATTTGTTTAAAATGTATTATATTGTATTATTTTATGTAAAAAAAAATTAAATAAATATTTTTTCTTTTTATTTACAGGTAAGCTAATTATTAAGGTTAATTTATGGATTATATCTAGAATTTGAGTTGGCCAAACAAATCCATTCGGTAAATAATATTCGTTTCGTTTTGTTAATATTTTGTTCTTTTTTGAATTTATTAAATAATAATACGTACAAATAACAAATAGTTTAAAATAATTAGTCATCAATTTGATCTAAATAAATTTTTATAAGAAAAACCGTAGCACATTCATATAATATTTTTTTTTACTTAAATTGTTTATGTCAACACCCTACACACTGTTGCTATATTTTTCCCACAGAGACAGTGCAGTTCATCTTATGTAACCGCTTTGTAGTTATATATGATTTGAAATTCATGGAGCCTCAGTTTCATCTTTATTATTCATTCCTCTGTAGTCGGTTCAAGAATCAAGCTCTCTGAGTCCGAATTTGTAATCAAGGGTAATCGCAGTCCCTCTCTATCCGGGTTCATCACAAATTCATGATGGTATTTTCTCTTGAGACGATTGCGAAACCAATTTATTAAAATTAACAAGCAAAAAAATATACCAACTAAGAGAATGGAATTTAACAGCATTTCGAATCAAAATTCATACGTCTTCTCACCTAAAAGTGTTCATTGTATGTATGAAAAAAGTAACCAGATTTCCACATATATATTTATATACGCAAATTTTTAATAACTGGAAATTGTATGATTTAAAGCACCCAAAAAAAAATTGTTAGCAACAACAAAAAAAAATTCCTTTCAAACGGCGAAAAAATCGCAACAACGTGAAATTGATTTAGCAAAAATTGACTGACATCAGCACTTAAATAATGTTCCGTTTTTTTTCTGTTGCTTTGCAGAAAAAATATGTGTGTGCCTGTATATAGAAAAGAGAATGGTCGTAGGTGGTATTTGGGTCAAATAGATGAATAATTATATTTTAATATAAAAAAGACTTGGAAATGCTTTAAAAATATGAATGGAAAAGATTTTTTTTTATTCGTGAATCACAGAATTGATTGTTCTTTTACGAATAGATTGGTGAGAAGAATATAATTTGTTCGATGGCTTTCGTTATCCATACCATACATAACCATAAGACGGTTTTTCGATTTTTGTATAGAAGGAAAAGGAAATTGAAGCTTTCAAATAATTTATGTAAGCTTTTAAATGGGCGATAATATATTGCACTGCTTAAAATACGTACACAAGAACCTATCCCAATAATTACAAAATTTTTATTAATTTGTAATTACAATCCTCTACCATTTGATGTCAATTGCATTTTCACTTTTTGGAAAAGAAATAAACGCTATCCGTTGCTATTCTCTAGAATTACCATCTGCCCTTTGATGCTCATAAACTTATACCCTGATTTTTGAAAAGGTAGGAACGAAAATCTGAAAAAAATTTCCTATGATTTTGACATTTTGATGTTAATAACCTTTTCAATTTACCATAATTTTTATACTTTCCAGCTGTTATCGTCTACCCTATTCGGACTAATAATCCCAAACCTGGTTGTAAGGAACAAACACCACCACTATTACTCAATTCCGCATCATTTTCATATTTTGTTATTTTCATTTACACGTAATGGTAAATAACCAATAACAAAAGATTGAACAATTCTAATTATTTTGTCCATACAGACAGATATTATATTGTATAATGAGTGAAATTATATTAGTGCTTCTCCCGACCAATTGAATTATTAAAATATTCAACTATGACAATTGTCGGAAGGACCACTATTGCTTTTGTAGGATTAATATGGATTCATTAGGCTAGATTTTAATAATTATGTTTTTAAATCAAAAACATGTTTAATGTCAATGTTGCGGTACTTTTTGTTATCATCATCGATATTCCGTTTCAGAATTTTTCCAGATAAACTCTAGTCATACACGTAGCATCGAATAGACAAGTTATATAGAGCACTATTCAATACATATCATCACTATAATCGATATTTTCAATTTTTTTTTATTCGTGATGAAGTACTCGATTTACATTCCTTTTCGTCGAGCTATACTTAAAAAGATACATATTATTATTGTATACCAAACATATCGTTAGTATAAAAGTCTAAATCCTTTCGATTTTAGACTTCCCGCATTTGGGACCCTTGCTTTTTTATTAAAAGTTGTAACTTCCAATAGCGTAATTATTTACTTAAATAAATCTTATAAGTATGCGTTTTCAGATATTAGAGTATAACTTGATATTAGACAATCAACTATTATGGCTAGGGTTCATAAGTTCTCTTTTAAATTACAAATTTAATAGGTTGGTTTTATCGCAACCGGGAATGGTATTTTATCTGATGTTATTTATTGAACTTCAATGTTAGTCTATGGATGATCATACTTCGGAATCTTTGCCGGCTGAATCGCAGCAAGATTTTTGCGAGTACTATGCGGCAAGAGAGAGCCTGCGAGTATTCTGCGGTTGACGCGTTTCCGAATATCTATATTCTATATAACTCTTACAGATCTCAAATCTACCGCATTACGATCTACGTCTCAAAATTCACAGAAGTCTTCGCTTGGTGATCTCAAATGATGCCAAGTTGTGTTTATCGCAGTGCGATCGCATAAGCACTAACTGCTTCAGTCGTTTTTTGCAATTTTACAGAAGAGCGATTCAATTTAAAGTTTTATATTTTTACTTGACACATGTACTTACGCGGTTGTGCATTTTTTAAAATAGCTATATTTTGGCCAAATTAAAAAATTCGGTTAAGAATTTTTGTGGGTATACGCAATCGTGTATGGAGAATAACATTGTGTTGATAACACAATTTCGTCTTAAGTACACTTAAGCGCTTGTTACCACAGATCGAACACATATATACCTACATATCTTATATATCTATCTTCTCAATTAAATTTTTGGGAATTCCTTGAAAACGGAGAACTTCTCTAAGGAATGGAATTTATATTGAGTGAACGTGTTATATTCCTGGAGATTTAACTTGGTTTAACTCCACAACAAAATTATTAATTTCCATACTTCGTAATTTGAGTGGAAAATAAATGATAAATCATATTTTTTTTAGCGGTAGTAAATACCGCCCTAGAGGGTATAAGAAAATTTACAGCTTTTCATTGTCCTTTTTATAGTATTTAACGATCGTTAAAATATTAATCGTCATAAAATATTTTTATGAATAAAATAATCCGTTACAAAATATGAAAAGGGCATTAAACGCAATTCTTTTCAACTAATTATATTTCTCATATGAATAAATTTTATATAAATTGTTGATTTTGTGTGTGGCACAGGGGCGTTTCATTTCTGGTTCATTCTTTTATTATGTATCATAAATGATATGATCTGATCATTTATAAAGAGAAATACTTATAATAATACAGTATGAAAGGTACGGGTCAATATTATATTCGATAATAATCGTTTATTAAAATAATATTCATTTCTTTTAAATATACTCGTCTGAAAGAGCGATTCCTTTACCGCCGATTATTATAAACATTTGTAAATGATCCAATCCATTTATATTTTTCCAGTCATTTATATCTGAATTTATTATGTATGGGATAAGGCGATATTTTTTTCTTGCAGAAAAGTGCATACGAGATTTGCGGACATCGAAATAATGACTGACATTCATTTAATATAATTTTTGTTTCGGTTTTCAATATTATTAAAATTAAAATTATTTGTGGCTTCCATCTTACTTAAGTTCAAAATTTTATTTCGGAAATAAAATTTTAAGTTTTATTAAATAACATTAACTTCATTTAATGGCATTTTTGCATCTACGAGCTACATATTTCGAGATATATGACCGATTTTAGTGTTTTCTATTTTCAGCTAGAAAGGATAATTTGAGACTTTTAAATATACAGTAATGTTATTCGGATTCATCTGATGCCGTATAAAAATTATACTGATACGATTTCAAAACTTCCTGATACTTAAAATTTAAATGTAAAAAATAATATTCGAAATATTTATACATATTTTTTGTTCCATTTAATTGAATACATTTAATGATAAAATATTTCGTGTGATTTAAAACAAATGTGCAAAAAATCTCACATTGTTCTGAGTTGATTGTAGCATTATTTAAAATTAATAATTTTAATTTTTTTTTTCCATCGTACAACAAATTGTTGCGGTTAGTGGAAAACTGGATTTTCTTAAATCTAGAAAAATGAAAAGAAAAATAAAGAGAAAAAATTATTTTACAATATGAATTTATTTTGCCTGAAGGATTGTATTGCCACTTAATTTCATATTGCGGCAAATTATGCCTTTATATGTTCGTATAGGGATAATTGGGGTATATTAAAACGTGAATAGATAGTTAAATACCTAGCCCAAGAAACTTGTGAACTTGAAGATTTATTAATCCAGAAACTTAATTTTCATATAGATGGTTGCATATAAGTTCAAATCAAGTTTCTATATGCAATAAAATCGTTTGGATTCACACCCAGATCATATCAGATAATAATTGGTGTAATTAATAATTCTAAAGTAATTACTATAAGGCCTACGTCAATGGTTGTGCATTCTGTCAGAAAAGTACTTGAACTTTCTCAATAAAACACAAAACGTTTAATTAATCTTCAACATTTATTTTGTTCTCTTCAAAATAGGCACCATTTGAAGAAATACATTACGTTATGCCAACGATTAAAGCTAGAACATTCAGCTGAGATAGTGTCAGTTGCATTAACTTTAAAACCCTTTTTAAAGATGTACTAAAAGGAAATTAGTGGTTATTATTATTGATAAATGTTTTAAGAAATAAGAGAAGGATTAATCACTTAATCACTTTCATTTAAATTCATCAAAAAACTTTTAAAGCTCGTGAAACTGGTACGAATGATTTCGCGTGAAACGTTGAGGTCCAAGGTCATCTCTCTCAAGCTGGCAAGACGATTTTGGATCAAGATTTCTTTCACTTCAGTGGCGTGCAGTCTAGCCCAGAAATCGCAGAGCCCACCTAGGGATATCAATAAAGTCGTAACCAATCAACGTTAGGTCGAATTATGAAAGGGGAAGAAGAGGTGCAACAAAAAAATCTACTCGAAATCTGGCTTACGGTTCACCTATCTGATGGGTCTCATTACCTCCTACTCCTTACCACCCACTGGGTGGTTTACACTGCGCGAGTTAACGAGTCCTTGGGCGTATAAAAAATATTTAACGCGCACAAAATAAGTAATTTGCAAACTCTTTGTTTACTAAATCTAAACTTGTGCAAAATTCGTTGTTCTCGATCGAAATATTTACGGCACAACACGATCCAAAATCTGCTTTTATGTGTTTTCCGTCCACAAGATGGCTTCCGATTTGAATGTGAGTCACTGTACAATGAACGAGTGACATTAAACACGATAATTAGATTTAAGGTGGAGGAATTATCGTATATCGGATAAGATTTTTTACGCTTTGGAAATTATTTTCCATCCTATTAAATTTTAAATCAGTGAATTTCAAGACTTTTTGGAAAAGCTCTAAGAAAGCTCCAAAAGCTCATCAAATACTTTTAAATTTAATTGAAAAATTATTTTAGTAAGTATGGAATCTAATTTTTCTTCCAGTATATAAATTTAAATGAAATCCGAAATGTTCATTTAGAAGCTCTATGATGAAATCAAAAGCGCTAAGATAGCTTTTTAAAGTTATGCGTTTTAAAATCTATTTTCTATTCCAATAAATTAACATCAATAAATTTCAGAAATGTCTGAACAAAGATATAAGAAAGTTTTAAAAGCTCATAAAAGCCTTTCAAATCAAATATTATTTTAGTCATCGTCGAATCTATTTTTTTTCCCAATCTGAAATTTTCGTTAAAAGTTCCGAGGAAAATTAAAAGCTCGATGAAATCTTTACATTTCGGTATTAACATTTATACGTTTTAGTATTTATTTTCTGTTCCAATTCTATTCTGAGAATAGCTAAAAGAAACTTCCAAAAGCTTATCCAAAATCTTTTAATTCATATGTTAGCTTATAGTCATTTTCAAATCTATTTTATCTCGCGATAAATATGATCTCTCTTCCGTTCGCAACCCTTCAGGCAAACTCTGCTCAATATATTTATTCCGATGTTTTTAACTACCCCATCTCAACCTATCCGCGAATCGAGAAAAACTTTATCGCTTAAAAAATCATATTCATAATACAGAAGTACAACAATAATAAATCTTATATTATTTTATTATTTTAGGGCGATTATTATTAAACGAAGTAATCCAATTAAACGATAGAAAATCAAACAATCAATTCAGTTAATAATTGATAGAGCTATAATTTCAATTATTAACATTAATTGTTACATAGTTTTACCTTATAACTTTTATTAGATATTAATACATAAATTTTTATTGAAATTGTTTAATTTCCGGCAGCAAGTTTATGTAATATTTTAATTTACATATGAAATTTGTTCATCGAATCTGTAATTATATTATTTCTTATTGTTTGAAAAATATCCTAAAGTTATGTTCAGTATTCTGCTTAATTCTATGCACAAGTTGTTGTAAATTTAACATTATAGAACTTATTTGTAATTAGATTTTATAAATGATTGCTAATTTGGGTTATACCTCCCATTCCATTTTTAATTACCCATAAGTATTAAAAAAAACATTTTGTAATCAATCCTTTATCTTCATAAATCTAAGTTTTATTGTAAATAACATAAATTTTTAATGGTGTATTAAAAAACCCTGCAGGTGGTTTGTTTCCTAACTGTTTTTTGTTTAGAAATGTCCAGTATTAGTAAAGATTTCTCTAGATATAATAAAATATTTACTGTAATGCAATATTAAATTTTCTAGTATAAGATTCATCAATAAACTTCCATAACCTTATTAAAAGGATCACCTCAAATTTATCATCATTCCATGTAGATATTCTTGTTTAGGTTTAATTAATGGCTGGGGCAATTTAATTATTATAGATGTACTGTATAAAATACAACAAATTAAATAAAAATACTGATTATCTAAATGTTAAATAAAAATATAAAAATTTTGTAGTGAAAATATTTATCAATGTACAAAATTATATTGTAATGTACAGGTAATTTGCATATCAGTAAAATTATAATAACGGTACCATCGCAACAAAATAAAAAGTGTCTGGCTTATTATACGATAAGTTCAGCAAACAACAGCTTAATCAATTAAGCCACTTTGAAAAATAACTCTAAAAACTATTATTTTTTTTAAACATTTATTGTTTTGTGGTACTGATAATAAGTAAAAGTAAATTTACGTTAATTTATTATAGTTTATTTCCAAATATAATTAAAATTAATATTGTTTTGAATTCTTTATTTTTTGCAACGGCAAAAATTTTAATAATATCTATAATATATATACTATATGATTAATGATAATTTGCAAATAAAGTAAATTGAGGAAAAGGTAATTAAAATTATTATAAATAATGGAATGAATATGTGTCACATTTAATAACAATTTCTGAACAAAATATTATTAATTTCAAATTATTGTTTTATTATTTTAATGTGAAAAAGTGAAATGGGATTTGTATCACATGTTTCAAGTTACTGAAAAGATTTTAAAAATTAATATGGATTCCACACTATGCTATATAACAAGGGTCGGCAACCTATGACCTGCGGGCCACTGAGTGACCCATTTGATAATTTCAAGTGACCCACTTGTGTTCTGAATAGAAAGTGTAATATAATATTATATAAACAGACAAAAATTATAATTGACCTGACGTCCATTATATCATACTTTATAGAACAACCTAATCTTTATGTTTTTAATTTTATTGTTATTCCTTTTTGATTTATGCAAAATTCTGTAGAACCAAGTCTTTTAAGTATTATGTATCTTAGTGGCGTGCAGTCTAATGCGCAGAAAGTGCAAAGCGCACCTGAAATATCCACAAAATCGTAATCAATTTTTATTGCTGCAAATTTCTTACTTAAATTATTTAATTTTATAAGTTTGAATGAGCTTTCATAATTTTTGGAGCATTTTTCTGGGGAAATTTTGTTAAAGGATCGTATCTGGATAGAAAATAGATTATTAAACGTTAGAAATTAAATTCCAAACTTAAGGCATTCGTTGTGCTTTTACTAGCTTGGATAAGCTTTCTGCCAAAATTCCATATTTCATTTAAATTTATTGATTCGGAAAAAAATTTGATTCCAAATTATTTAAAATAACATTTTTATTTTAACTTTTAATGAGCTTTCGAGGTTTTAAAAGCTTTATTTTGGAAAAAATTGAAATTTTGTCAAAGGATCGTTGTTTGGATAAAAAAATAGATTTTAAAACGTAAAAAATAAAGTTCGCAAAATGAAGCTTTCCGCGAGCTTTTAAGTTTCAACAAAGCTTTTGTACGAGAAGTTTAGTTTTGATATTTTTGTATTTTTCCTTAACTGATTTAGAAGCTTCCTGCATCCTTACATTTTTTTGGAGCCGAGGGAAATTATTGGGAAATCCGAATCAAATATTGCGATGTCCAATATTCAAATTTCTCGTACTCGGTACAAGCCCTTATGAATTTTTGATTTTTCTTATAGATAAATTTCCGAAATATTTAATTTTTGTATTTTTACCCAACTGTTAAAGCAACTTTCTGCGTTTTTACATTTTTTCTGAGCAAAGAAATCTGCACACCTTATGGAGACGTAGACCGCACGCCACTGCTCCACTTCAATAATTTTATCCCTCATTTACGCAGGCAAGGATTTAAGGTATCATATTCACCAAAAAGACTGTTTTAAAAATGAAAATACCGCTGACCCTAAACGTCTTCTTAATACTCACATCTCGGTTGAGTTTGACCCGCAGCCTAGAGAGGTTGCCGACCCTTGCTGGATAATATGTAATTGTACATTCATTGGCATGAATCTAATGGGTCTTATTGGAAAATGTTTTTATAATTTCAATTTCCGGAATTTCACATTTTGAAAACCGGGAAAAAAAAATTATTTTATTTAGATTTAGATAAACTATAACAATTATATTAGATTAGATTAAGAATTAGAATTAGTTTAGATAAAGTTGATGTAGTAGATGAGAAAGTTTTATGGCAAGTGCCCGTGGCTTGTAATTTTCGAAGAAAAAGAATGTTAAGAATAAGAAGATTAAGCCATAGAAATAGATTTAGAGGAGTGCTGAATTACTACAAGTAATCATTGCAAATACTGAAATCATTTAGGAGGAAAAGGAAGAATTTTAGACAGCTTTGAACAATATCCACAAAATTGTGAGTTGTTTAAAAAATCATGATTTTCCGCGATATCTAACAATAAATTAACAAAATTTTGATGAAACGTATTTTTCTCATGATCGAGACATATACAATATATAATGATTCGGATTCATGCTACATAATTTGTGTAACAACAGGAATACCTTACCCATCCATCAACCCAACCATCAATCGATTTGTTTAGCAAAATTCTTAGGCAATTGCTGTAATTAGACCATAGAAAACCAGAGAAGTAGTACCACCAGTAGAAATACAATATTTACAAAAAAAAAAAATACCCGGGTTCTCGGGTAATTCCGGGATTTTATAAGATTTCAATCCCGGGATTGAAAAAAGTCATGAAACAGCACTCTCTGGGATATCAATTATGTGCTTTATTTCTCCAAATATGTTATTTTATATTCAGAAATCAAACCAGATAT